>JAVYIG010005105.1:0-144548 GCA_035222895.1 Strongylocentrotus droebachiensis | reverse complement strand
TTACGAAATTGTCACATATCTGACACCCACAAATGATGCTTTTTTAATACCTTTTGTTATACTTTCTTTAAGAAAAATCCTATAAAATTTATCTTTAGCTGGCACGCGACCCAATAATACTCGCGACACTCGATACCGGGGCGGTGCGTGGTAACCATAGTACATTGGTCCAGGTCTGGTGGGACTTTGAACTTTCACTTGAATGATCGTGTCTAAGCTTACTGTGTTTTATGTTTTTTTGGAGAATCGTATTGCTATCTTGAATCTTGCAGAGCATTCTATCTTCTATAATGTGCCTTCATTGAAAATGATCTTGCTCCTAAAAACACTTAATGTCATATCACTCACTCGTTACTGTGTAATTATTTATCACAATATAAACTGTACTTATGTACCAGTACCCCCAATCTTAACAAGTTAACACACACGTTTTAGAAAGCGGAAATTCAATACCTATTCAGGTGTATTGAATTTATAGAATTACTGTGGTTGACAGGACTTTTATTGACTGAACTTTGTACTGACAGTGCAAAGATTAGAATTGTGGTAGAATTTACGACAAATGCATACCATAAATGTTTATGTAACAAGTCAAAGATGTATTTAGCACACGTTAATCATTTTCTTTTATAATGTGGAATAGGGGAAATTCGACAACATTAATAAAATAATAATCGGCTTCGATCATAGTCAGCATGCTGCATGCATAGCAAAAAAGTCTTAAATTTGTTTCCAGGTTCACAGACGGCCCAGCTGCTCCATAAGCCAAACGGACATGACTTTTGTTAATGAGTAGAAGAAATGGTGGGGTATGTAATTACATTATATCGGGTTGCCCCCCAAACATCGGAATACATGTAGTTTACTTTTTATGACTTTGCTCTGATCAACAGTTATTTTTTTTCTCCTTGCTGGATAGAACAATTTTCAACACCTTTTCAACACCAACATCATTACATTTGGTTGCAAAACTTTTAATTTTACGAGTAATTTCTTATGGATTGTCATTTTCGAGATTTGCCATTGATTTGTCATCGGGCAAATTCCGAAAATGACAGTCCATTAGAAATTACTCATAAAATAATAAGTTCTCAACTAAATTTGATGATCTTGGTGTTATTTTAATGGGGAAAGGGTGCTCTATCCTGCAAAACGAATTTGTAAAAAAGATGATCAGAGCGAAGTCCTGAAAAATCTACTGCATCGAGGGTTTTTTGTTTGTGTGTGTGTGTGTGTGGGCCACGCGGTATAATGATGCATGATTTATGGGTTATTCGTTACCGTAAACTCTTTCGAAGAGAATTGTTTATAAACTTTTTTGTATTCATCACATAAATCTTCATGAAGGTTTCACACAATGAAACAGTATTGTTACCAACAAAAAAGGTTAATTGTGAGGAATATAATGACATAACTGAAGCATGTTTTAGTATTTGTTTATAAATGTCAGGTGCTACTAAGTCATAAATATTATATTAAATATCTATTTAATTTTTTCCCCTCACAAATTACATGTATTGACATTTCAGGACATATTTTTCACTGTTGAAACCTTCAGGACGATTTCTTCGATGAATGCAAAAAGAGGCATAAACAGAATTCCGCCTCGTCACGCAAAACGAGAGAGAACTCTTCATTTCCAAAATCAAATTAATATGATTTAAACTCAAGAAGCAACATCAATAGTAATCATTCCAGTTTAACATGATGCCAAATACACATGCTTGCTTTTTCAGCAAAGCCTTGTGAAAGTTCATATCATGTATATATTTTTTTTCTGCTTGTACCATGTTTTAAATTAATATACAGACTGTATTACGTCTTTGATTTTCTCTTGTGAGATCCAACTTAGGGGAATGAAGGAATATCCAGTGAAAAATTGTGACAAGAAGTGGGACCAAAAATTTGATATTATGAACTTATTTACATCTAGATGAATATTTCTTCTCCAGAACTAAACTACATTTCATATCATTGCTGGTCTGTAAATGAATGCTCGAAGGTGATTAAACGCCTACAAGAATACAAGATGTAATAAATGACTAATAAATCAACTCAGTAGTAAAGATATGGGAGAGATGCATCAACTTTCTTACTCTCTCGCAAACTCTTAACTATTTGAGATTCATGCCATAAGCGATTGATTTTGAATAATCAAAATATTGTGCATCAATCTATGATGTAACATCTTAAACAATTTGTTGAATTATAAATAAATTATGCAGTGTTGTTTGAACGGAAAGATAAACACCTACACACTGAAACATCGCTGAAGTAAAATGTATCTTTCTGAACATTTGAGAATTGAGAACTTGATAAACTATTTTATTACAAACGTTGTTCAGGCTCAGCCTCATAATACCCTGCCGCACAGACAGATGATTATTATTTAGTAGCGAAGACTGATTGCTGTAATAAAGTTGAAGCTATGTTTAAGATGGTACTATTTCATAAAGGTCAGATAAGTTTTATTCATTGTGCTCCTGTCCTGTAGTGATTGTGAAGTGGAGATCATATTAAGCTAATAGATGTTGAAAAATTAGATTTCTTAAATTGCCAAGGGAACCATGGATAAATGGGATAATTTGGATATATGCAAATTATGGTTTAATAGACGATATAAGGCCGGAATGTCAGCTTGCTACAACTTCTGTAAACTATTTAATCTTCACAAACATCAATCACTCAGACGACCATAATTATAATCAACAGACGGGAAGATGCACCTTGGCATACATAATGACTTAGAAAAAGAAAGAAAGAACGAGAAGAAGAAGAATATGTATATATATATAAACGTATATATATCTCAGCACCCGGTGAAAAAATCGTTCACAGGGACCTGGGCTACGCCAGTGTTCTTTGTTATGTTGATATGTGCTTCGAATGCTGCGACAACGCTAGCGTAAGTTGGGGTGCTTCATCAATACCCCGTGTCATTATAATGTCGTCCGCACAGTCACCCATTGCATACAACCAGTGGCGTAATCAGCGAAAACTTTTTGAGGCGCAATCTTTGTATCGATCAAAGTGGAACATACAACTTCGAAATCATTATACAAACCAGGAAATCCTTCAATCTGTTCTCGACATGTTTCTTTTAAATTAGAGTCTCCCTGAGCTAAGCCAGAAAATGATCACTTTCGGCCCTAAAAATATGGACAACATTGATAACGAAATCCTTAATTTTTCCATTTAATAGCTACCCCCAACCCCACAATGTATGTATTCTCATGAAGCTTAAAATCTATGTATCATTTTGAAATAACAATCTCAATTATGATGGAAAAATTCGATACCCTACTTGGCCCCTTAACGGTACACATGCAGTGCCACATGATGTACGTACGGAACTTTAAAGCCCCCATCAGACCAAACTAGTTCTCACTACGTTCTGGAATCGTCCTAGAAAATCGTAAAACGGGTTGTGTTCGGGGCAGAATGTGTAAAATATTGTCTATAATACGATCCTAGTTCGTTCTTAAACAGTCCTCAATACGTCCATCTAGTTTGTACCCCGTCCACGGCCAGTTCATATTAAGTTCAGATCGGGTAGATTAGGCAGTCCAAGCTACTCCGTAGTCAGTTTAAACCCATTATTAACTAGTTCTACCTCGTTCCCAATACGTCCAAACGGCCATTCTAACTAGTTCGCCACTTTTTCTAACTAGTTTTTAACCCGACCACCCCGTTCAGAGGCAGTTCAACTCTTCCTCATCTCGTTCTGAGTGCGTTCGAACGCGCTCCTAGAGCGTGTGCAATCCCGTCCTGACTCGGGAGTTATAAAAACCTAGAGCGTTCTCGCCATTCCTCATTCCCGTTCAACTTCAACCTTTAGGCTTTGCAGATCAAGACGTTCAAGTCAAGCACCTATCACACCAAACTAGTTCTCACTACGTTCTGGAAAATGTTGCCAAACGGGCTCAAACTGTGTGTGAACAGAGTGAACGTATTAGCAACTATTTACGATCTTTTTAAGGACTTCATGGACGGGCTCGGACTGGCTTGGACGAGAAGGGTGGTCTAGAACTTTGAGCCTGTTTGAAATTCTCCCCGTCCTGCAATTGGACGGAGTGACAACGTACTTAAAACAAGATGGACGTACTACGAACGGAAATGCCGTACTTCGATCCTACTAGGAACGTGTTACCACGTGATGTGGTCGAGCATCAATGAGGAAGAACGCGCTGGGTTTGTATAGCCCTCGAACCAGGACGGGATTGCAAAGCACGATAGAAGCGCGTTCGAACGCACTATATAAGAACAAGATGAGGACGAGTTGAACTGTCTCTGAACGGGGTGGTTGGGTTATAAACTAGTTAGAACAAGTTCCGAACTAGTAAAAATGGTTTGGACTGCTTGGAAATATCAAATTTATCCGATCTGAACTTAATATGAACTGACTGTGGACGGGTACAGACGAGTTGGACGTATTGTGGACTGTTAATGAACGAACTAGGGTCGTATTAGAGACATTAGTCCAGTCCGAGCCCGTCCATAAAGTCCTTAAAACAGTTGCTATTACGTTCAACTCCGTTCGCACACAGTTTGAGCCCGTTTGGCAACATTTTCGAGAACGTAGTGAGAACTAGTTTGGTGTGATGGGGGCTTTAGCAAATCTGTGCATGCACAGACCGAGTGGTGAGTAGCATGTTAGTTTACCTATATTTACATTGTTATATTTTTTGTGAATTGCCGAATAAATAATAAATAAATAAAATAAAAATAAATGTTATCTCTCGGCAATGCTTGTCGCAGTAGCTTCTGGAAAGGAAGGTTCTACTAGTGTTACTGTTAGTGGCCACTAAGGCCCATTAGTGACTATGAAAAACATTCGCTCTTCCTGGCTATTTGGGAATGTGTCAGTTTGCAAAAGAAATGGAGAAACCCGCATTTTGTTGAAAATCATGTTATGTTATGCAGGGCCCGCTGGAAGAGTAGTTTTATACTGAAGTGGCTATACCCTGGGTAAATAAAACGTAATTATTATTATTATTATCACGAACATTTATGAATCACTTGTATGGAGCTTTCATGGTTCACTTTTTTACCTCTGCTACCATATTGTAGTGATTAGGCTACCTTATAATTACTGTTATTTTACAGACGAGGCGGTGAGACGTCATTTAAGCCTCGGTCACAAATGCCATTACGAACAGCTACGAACGCCGTACGAACGATTTTCAGACAATGAAAAATTCGGGAAGACAATGGAAAAACAGGGAGATTCGTACGAAATTATCGTTCGTACGAACCTTTGTGACCGTAGCATTAGATTCGACAATTTTAATACCATACAACCTATGCAGTCTCGTATCTTGTGAAGTGTAGTCTGGCCATTACAATAATGTACACAGGCTGGGTGTACATTATACTACATCCCCATGTCTCCGCCCCCCCCCCCCCCCCCCTCTCTCTCTCTCTCTCTCTCTCTCTCTTTCTCTTTCTCTCTACATACCTTTGATGGCAGCGTTAAATGTACGGAGGGGCAGGAGACACCTAGTTGCCCCATATGATTTCCAAAACATGCCTTAAATTTAGCGAACTGCTTTCAATGATTTTGTTTAAAGGCATGTATGTTTAAACTAAAGCAATCCTCTGGCTGCGTTTTTTATTGCACATTACAATCTCTACTCACCCCTCTTCCTCCCTTTGCCCATCCTTTACGCCTCTCTTTCAGTCTTTGATATTTTACATATTCAAGTCAGCCGAGTATTCTTGATCTTCTATTTTTCATAAAATAGACTCGACATCGATTTTGTAGGAAAGCGCGGAGTATTCTCTCGTCTGATTCGTGCTATCGGGATCACTTACAGTATGGAAGTCCTTGTAACTCTTTGTAATGGCACTTATTACATTGAATGCCTGACAGACGCCGATAAGACAACTCTTTACAAAGAGACAGAGTACTGCTTGAAGAACTTGTTGAGACACGTGACCCTGGGTAAGGAGTCTCTAGTGCTCTCTCTCTCTCTCTCTCTCTCTTTCTCTTTCCTTCCCACTCTCTATGCTTTTCAGTCCCTCTCTTTCACTCTTTAAAACACACACACACACACACACTCTCTCTCTCTCTCTCTCTCTCTATCTCTATTAATCTCTTCCACTCTCTCTCTCTCCCTTTCTCTCTCTATCTCACACCCACTACCTCTCCTCTTCTCTCTTTCTATGTCTCTCTTTCTTCCTCTCGATCTCCCTCCCCTTTATCCCTCCCCTTCTCTCGCTTTATTATTCTGTTATACTCCATATAACTTGAATTAGGTATGAGTACCATTTAAAATCACAGTTTTGAAAGTCCGCTTTAGACAAACAAACTATTTAGCACGATAATCATAACTAGTGTGAGAGAATTTATTTCTATATCTGAAATGAGTATTATTACGTGCGAAACCGCCATTTTGTTGGCAACTAGATAACTATATCATTAGAGCATGATATGTCTAATTTCAATTACTTCACACTAAGGGCACTTATGGGTCGACGCTTTACCTAATTAAAATTTAGTTTTAACTTAATTGAGGCCTCTAACATGCATACAGTGACATCTTCTTTTTAACCCGATGTTTGAAAATAAAATATTTAGACATTATGATATCGTAAGCAATGAATCATATTTGAATCATTTAGTTGACGGAGCACCTTCAGATATCACTTCAGATGACAACGCCTATTATTCTGCGGTGATAAAGGCTCAATGTGGACATCAGAAGATTGTGTTTAGTTGCGGTGTCGATGCAGAACGGGATGACTCTAACCGCCATCCTCCACGAAACTACATCAATATCAAGCTCAGAAATTATATCAAATCAGCCCAGTCCGAGAGAACGTTTAGGAGGTATTTTAGTTTGCATAGTTCTAGTAGTAGTAAGAGGAGTAGTAAAGTAATAGTAGTAGTAGTAGCAGAAGCAGTAGTAGTAGAAGAAGTAGTAGTAGTAGTAGTAGTAGAAGTAGTAGTAGCTGAAGTAGTAGTTGTAGTAGTAGTAGTAGTAGTAGTAGTAGTAGTAGTAGTAATAGTAGTAGTAGTAGTAGAAGTAGTAGTAGTAGTAGTAGTAGTAGTAGTGGTACAGTGTAGTATTAGTAGTAGTAGTAGCAGTAGTAGTAGTAGTAGTAGTAGTAGAAGTAGTAGTAGTAGTTATAGTAGTAGTAGTAGTAGTAGTAGTAGTAGTAGTATTAGTAGTAGTAGAAGTAGTAGTAGTTATAGTAGTAGTAGAAGTAGTAGAAGTATGCAGACTGTCCGTTCACACGATCGCAAAAACGCTTTTAAAAGTAGGCCTAATCAAGCTAAGGATTACAATAGACTATTTTCGTAATGTTACAAATTTAAACTTAAGTCTCGAGATACGAATGATTTCATTCACCTGTTACGAATAATTGTATTTTCAAAAGTTAGAATGCAAAAAGCCAATTTATTACGTGTTGTTGGGTACGGAAAGCCATATAGTGTGGTACGGTATGTCACTGAAACAGCTCCCGTAGGACTTTTGTGCCAAAATTGATTTTTTGGCATTTTTGGATTGATTGGGGTCCAAGCTATCAGAAATTGATGGGGTTCAAATTTTCCCGACCCTCAACCCCTCTCTGGGGGGGGGGGGGGTAGTTTCCTATCATGAGACCCCCTAAAATTGGGTGTGTCATTCATCTAATGACTGGTTTCACAAAACTTGAGTTGTTTTCTAGAACTGTGGTTATCCCTCAACACCGAGAAAGGTAATTTGAAGACTTTCAGTTGGATAAACCCTCCAACCAACCCATCCCCATCCCTACCCTACCCCCGTCAGCCCAATTTGCGTACCTTTGCCATTGTTCGGCCAGCTGTTTTAAGGTGTAGTACTTTTATTACCATTATCATATATATTTACTAGCCCATTTCCAAACACAAAGAGACAGAAACAAACATACAGACAACCTTCATGTATACACATCTACCCCCCCCCCCACACACACACACGCACGCACACGCTCATGCACACACGCACACCCTTCCTCCCACACGCACATACTCACACACACACACCCAAACATTCACAGGCAAGTGCGCTCGCGCGCACACAGCGCGCACACATTCCTACATAATATTATGCTGCTCTGTGATCATTGTTTCCAGCTCTTCTGTGGTAAAAGTTGTTTTGTTCCTTGGTCTTCGCAAGTTTGACAGAATAAAGACCCTCTTTTGCAGTATATTGCCTGATTTTCCAAGGTAAGCATAAACATTATAGCCAATGGCAAATCTCGATTTTAAAATTTTATGTGATGTGGGTCTTCATTATCGGTTAGAGAAGAAGAAAATAAATTGCAAAAACAAGAGAGAACTTTATTACTCTTGATCAATCAATCAACTTAGATGGTTAAATTGACAAATTGGTAAACATTGTATGCATTGATATATATATATATATATATATATATATATATATATATAAGATCATGGACCTATTACGGAAGGACATTCAACGTTATTCTTTCTTTGATCCAATGAGATCCACCGCCTTCTGATTATGTGCATCTTAATGAGAACATTCAGCTGTTTTAACAATACGACTGCTCAAGCATTTTCGGTTACTAACAAAGGAGCAGTATCCCTCTCTTGGGTTTTGTCTTCCTGATTTTGTCAAGAAGGGTGTGAACATCTGGTTTGCCATTGACAACATTGATCTCTTGGAAGACACACCCACAGGGCAAGGAACCTTTCACGGGACAGTGGTAATCAACCAACAGGCTGTAGATGGAGAGCCAGTGAATCAACCACATGTCATACCCGAGAAACTTTCTTCGCAAGGCCTTCTAGCATTTGAGATGAATGTGCTTCCAGAGCCAGACATCAGAACTAGCCCACTGAGATTTCAGGCCTACAAGAAGAGGAACCAAAATCTCATTTCTCAAGAATTCACTCATACCTGGGCTCTTGTGTACTACCTTACAACAGATGACAACGGAGAAATCATCCGAACTGAACCTCAGCTGCATGATGAAGAAGCCCAGCGCAGTGAAGAGATGCCAAGTGATGCAGAGTCTACAAATGATGAGGAAAATGAGCCTTCTAGCAAGAAGGAGGAAGCTGGGTCTTCAAAGGACAGAGAGGAAACAAACTCGTCGTGATCATCAAAGAGCAGGTGAAGAAATCAGATAAACTAGCAAAGAATGATGTTCTGCCAACATGGGCTGCAACTAGGTCCTTATTGTTGTCTCAATCCTCTCCCGCTAGCACGCCTACAAACACAGCGGTGGTTGCCCTATTATTCAAGACATCGCCAACTGATTATGGGACCCTCTATACTGTTCTTCGGTTATCCCAGGGAATATCTGCGACTGTTGTTGGCCCTCACAGAAAGACATTGATAACGCTAGATCTCGATCTTTACTCCCGAGCGTTGAAGATTCAGCAGTCGGTGGGAAACGCCAACTGGATCTTAAGAGCTGGAGCTCTCCACATTGCTTTCGCTGTCTTACATGCTCTTGGCAAAACCATCGATGGTAGCGGTCTTGACACATGTGCTATCGAATGTGGTGCGTACACCTCAGCATCTCTTTGCAGGATCTTTGGTGGTAAAGCTTATAAGCGTGGCCTTGAATTCCACATTACTGCAAGCCTTGCAATCATGATGTTGCGTTTTGATGCCATACTATCGGATCTTCCCAAGGGTCCAATTCGCATCCAGTGCAATTATCTCAAAGAAAAACTTCATGGACATGACCCGGAGATGGTGGAGATCTATGAAGAAATCCAATCCTGGTACTCAAGCAATGTCAAACCGCTTGAAGAAGCTGAAGACCTTGGCGAGTTTGCCCAGTTCTTGACCCGGTATCTCAACCAGGTGGAGAGTCTTCTACATCTCATTAGTTCATGTCGATCAGGGGACTGGGAGGGCTACTTGTCATCACTAGAAGGCCTCACCAAGTACTTTTTGCTCGTGATCTCCTGAACTATGCTCGCCTGATGCCAGTCCATCTCGCTCAAATGAATGCCGTAGAATAGGATGATCCAGAAACATGGAATGCCCTCAAGTCTGGAGACTTTGTGGTGGCAAAGTCAGAGATACCCTTTCTCTTCTCTTCACTGATCAGGCTCTAGAGCAAGAAATCAAGAAACTAAAGGGGAATGGTGGGATGGTTGGACTCACAAGAAATGAAGCCGCTCTGGACCGACTAGTCACTACCACACCTCACCTTGCTGCTCTGGTAAATCATTACCTCAATGACTTCCCAAAAGCTACTGGAGCTTCGGTGAGGAAGGAGCATCATCAGCTCTCAGGAGACATTGCAGTGAGGTCAAAGAAGAATGCTATGAAACTACGCCACCTAATCGAGCTGCACGGCGGAGTCAATCCTTTCAAGGAGAAGACACAATTGAAGAGTCTGGTTTCATCGGCACTTGTGTCAAATGAGGCGAAAAGTGACATTCTCCACTTTGCAGAAAAGGGCCAGAAGCGCTTTGAGGAGTTTGTATCTGATCGTTTGCTTTCATCATCAACCCTCTCGGTGTGGGACAAAATGAAGAAACTGAAGCTGAAATCCTTTTCGAAATGGATGGAGAAAAGGAAAGTGCCTGTTGAAGACAAGGTCATCAAGTTGCGGGAGGAACGTGAATTGCTGGGAAGATTCCTTATCATCCAAGGCAGCCGCCCAAGCTTAGTTCCTAAACTTGCAGAAACAATAGGTGAATATGAAATGTCAGTGGTTCCCCGTTCACTATGTGCTGTCGATGATTTTTTGTACATCCCAACAGACAAAGCAAGTCTGATGCATGCAGTTGAAGATGCAAAGGCAGAACCTCCCGATGCTGTTAAACAGCCTGGTGTCGTGGAGGATAATCATATTCAACTTCCCCACAGGTTGAAATGATGCAGGAAGAGGTTCCGGTTACCGTAGAATATGAGATAACGCAGGTTCCTTCTGGAGCAGCCCAAAAACCTAACCTCTTGCATGATCTTCCTGTCAAGGTGCTGATAATTGACGTCATGGGTGTACTTCAAGGCATGAAAAAGACACTAGCTGCCATGCAAAATATGTCAGACCTGCAGAATGCATTCAACAGGCGCATCGAAGGGATGATGGCTAGCTATGATGAAGGTCGAGTTGTGTTTGATCGATATATGGAAGAGTCATTAAAGGGAGGCTTTACTACTGCAGCTAGAAGGGATTAGACCACCCAGAGAGCCATCGAGGTCACTGTGACAGGTGGCTATCTCATTAACTCAGCTCTCATTTAACATAAGAAAAAGAGGATCATGGGGGACCAACAGGCACCGATTTGGGAAGTTTTCTATATAGAGGGAGCAAGTAGCTACAAGTAGGACAGTGTGCCTTTAAAGAACAACACTCGACAAAAGAGGGCAACTACATCAGTAGAATACGAGATACACCCAGAAATGAAGCTCACAATGTCCATCAAGGAGCTTCTATCTTCATCGTCAACCAAGAAAAAGCTGACGTGCCTGTTAGGTCAGGGGCTGCTTGATAACTTTTCACAGAACACGGACAGCCCTTTCAAGCTAGTAGTTGTGTATGATACCTTCATCAAGGGACATGATTTGGAGGAGGCGCACACACATGAAGAGGCTGATACCCTGATTCATAATCAAGTCCTTGCCTCTACTGCTAGTGGTGCCTTGCAAGAAATTACTGTCTGGTCCCCTGACACTGATGTCCTCCTTCTCTTAATTCATCTAGTATCTTGTGGAAACAATGCAGTGCCCACTTCTCTACAATTTTCTACAGGCAAGGGTACAAACGAGAAATAGATGTGCTGGAGCGGGTTCAAGTCATTGGACATCAAAAATGTCAAGGCCTCCTTGGACTTCACAATTTTTCTGGTGCTGACTGGGGAGGAAGTTTGTTGGGATATCCAAGAAGACATGGATCAATGCCTACTTAAAGCTTGATGATGATGATCCTGCCATTATCTGCTTCAAAGAACTGGGCGAGGGTTCCATTCCAACTGAGCTTAGCAATGGAGAGCTTCCAACACAGGTGAAGGCACTAGAGCATTTCATATGTCGTTTTTTACTGTTCATCAGGTCCAACAACCCTACCATCACTCAGATGGGAACTGTTCCGATCAAAGAACCTGGAAGGTGAGATGTTACCTCCAACTCGTGCCGCATTACTACCTCACATCCTCCGTGCTAATTACATCACGATGAGAGATAAATCATACAAGACTAACTACCCAGTGCTTCCTCCTATCGAAGAGAATGGATGGTATTCAAATAATCGAGGATGTCTTCCAGTCAAGTGTCTTGGGCTCCCTGCACCACGGACAGTACTTGAACTCATCAAATGTAGCTGCAAAGCAGGATGCAAGGGACGGTGTAGCTGCTCCAACAACGATTTGCACTGCACTCCTCTCTGTAAATGCTATGGTGGAGACTGTGAAAACCGGACAAGGGAGGATGCTCCAGATAGTGACAGCGATTGACTTTTACTGGAAGTCTGATGAACTTTCCTGTTGTCATGGTAACCACGAAGTAGGTGGTTACCCCTTTCCCGATTTTATTTTATGTTTTGTTTATAACTGGAAAAATGTTTCCAAATAATTCTTTGATTTAGATCAAGATTGTGTCATGTACAAGTATTTCGGACCAAAATAGCTCAACATGTTTCTGTTATTTTTTTTCCTTCGGGGCGGGGGGGGGGGGGGGGGACCATATCAACAAAACAAAATGCACATTTTCGTATTATTCTGCATTTGAAAAATATATTACATATATAATTTGTCAACTTTCTGATTGACTGATGCAATTACAGTGCCTAGAAGTTGATATTTGAGAATTTTGTTATATTATCATCTGAAGGTGTTTGGCGCCATCTGGTGTTTAAGTAAGTTATTCATTTGATAGAATACTAAAATAGGGTTGATTTTTTATATTAACAGCCTAAAATAACAGTGTTAATGAGATGTGATATGTTTCACAATTATTCCACTCTATAATAGTACACAATAATGCCATTTCCACTTCTTATTTCAAAATTCTAGCCCAAAAGAAAGAAGAAGGGCACATTTTTAGGAAATATTTCCCAGTTTTTCACAATTTTTCGCAAATTGCGCCCCCATAACGTCAAAGTAAAAAAGTTTTATGACACAATATCATTAAAAATGAATCCTTATATACCTCAAAAAACTTCACAGTGAAATTGGCGAAAAAATATATGAATTTAGGGTGGAAGACACCAAATTTCCATATTGCGCTTTATATATGCAATTTTGGCGCCCAAAATGGACCCCCCAGGAAGTGAAGGAGGGGTCTGAAAATTTGAACCCCATCATTTTTGGCCAATTGGGACCCTTTTGAAGCCAAAACAGCAAAAAATTCAATTTTGGCAAAAAAATCCTACGGGATTACATACCATACCGCACTAATAATAGCCATGTTCAGATGGGGTTCCTAATCGGCGTAAGTTTTTCCCTGCAGCAATGAACATTCGATAACTATTTGGCTTACACCATTCTTTAATACACCTGTTGTTCATATGCTGTAACTCGGACCAACTTGACAATATTATGTTAACACGAACTTCCATGGACCCAGTCTTACTCAGCGTAACTTCCGGAAGTGGTGATACCGGCACTAGTTGACCTCAACCCAGCCTCCACATATAAACCGCGCGAAATCTAATTTTCATTTTCGTTTGTAAACAAATACTAAACCTATTCATATTCCTAAAAACTCGCATATGCGGTCAACACTGTAGGTTTGACCCCGTAATTTTTAAATGTTAGGTCATATAACCCTTGTGAAAGGTCACAAATACTCCGAGCGCCAAGTGAGAGCATCCAAACGGTCAAATTACGCTACGCTTTAGTCATGCTAGCACGTTACTCCTGGATAAATCCATAAGTAAATCAGTCGGCGTAAAGGTCGGCGTAGCTAACACGATTATCGTTCAGACGTTCACTACGCCGACCTTTACGCGGACCTATTTAGTACTATACTTACGCCGACTAGCTCTAAACACCACCTTTACGCCGAACAAAATGTCCATTGTGTGAGCACGGCTAATGTTTGTCCTATTTACCTATTGAAAACTGAGAACATTATAATGACATAACACCCAATCCGAACATGATATTTACAAACTTATGAATGAACGACTTTATTTCCAAAACGTGATCAAAATACAGAAGACATTGGAAATACAATTCTTTGGTATGAATAGGACACCGCTAGATTTTACTACTAAGATTTTATTACTAAGACAACTATTACAGTGACTTCAAGTGAGATTGAAGCTATTCTTGAATTATTGATCTCTTGCAAGTCTTTGCTGTCGAGTTCATTTTTCCTTTCTACGAAATACAGATCCACGGCTCTCAAATGGTGGTCCCAGGCCGTGATTGCTGGGATTCCCGAGATTCTCTGTGGATGGCGAGATTACGAGAACGAGAAATCCACTCTCTCTTCCATTGAACTGATGAAGACGGACAAAATTCCACAACTAGCACCAATGGCGGGAAATGGCAGAGTATAAAAACCTTTCTCCTTTAATCTTTCAAGTTCAAGTTGATTTGACTTTTTGGAGAAGTGAAAAGGAAATGTATAAGCTTTTTATCATTTTCAGTCAATAGTAGAAAATGTCCTCTTAGACAATATAACCTTTATGACAAGTTCATTTGCATGAAAGCAAAAAATAAGATAAAGAGAATGACGAAAGTTTGAAAATAATAGGTCATTCCTTTTTTTTTTTGCAGAGATTCTGGGAGCCAGAGGCGTGTTATGACACCTTTCACACTCTCCTTGCTAACATCAAAGACCTGATGAAGGAAGATAATACAAAGTAAATGCCATGGTTACCAGTTATCTTTAAAATTAAAAAAAAGTTAATCCTCCTACATAATGGTGATGGAAACGTAGTATACAGTGGTTTATACATACATGTGTTATAATTTCATGAAACAATAACGCAACGATGGTTCTATATAATTTCCATAGATGAGTTTTGTTGCAAAGGGCGCTAAACAAAATATTTTGTTGTTACATAACGAAAAACTGAGTGTCAAATTTGAAAGAACATACAATTTAAAAGACAAAAATCATCTTTGTTTGATCAAAATCGGTTCAGTGACGGCTGAAATATCCATAAATATAACCCTTTCTAATATTCGCGGGGCCCAACATAACATATTCGATAACTTTGAACCAACCGTTGAAAACACGAGTTGGCGCCTTATACGTTTCATTCTAGCCAATTGTTGGCTTTTTGTTGGCTTTTTCGTGTTGGACGCACAACCACCTGGCCCATGCACAATGTTGGTCATAAAGGTGGAATAATTTTTTTTACTCCAATTTATGGAATAATTTTGACAATGATTATTCCTAATAGATCTAGATAATAGTATACATTCTCATTTTTTATTGAATAATAATTGACGAGTGTTTGTTATGCATGACTGCTAATGTATGTGTATGCTTCTATGTTTATCAACTAGTGGACCTACGTCCTTAAATAAAAACTGACAGTAATGAGGATTAATGCTTTACAAAACGGCACTTATATAGCACATCGACACGGTTGTGATCATGAGGCCTCACAGTTACTAGGCCATTGCTTTGCCACTGAATCATGACTATACGCGGCGGGAGCTAGGATAGGGGGCAGCCCCCACAAATAATTTTTTTTAAATTTTAAATGAAATTAATTATCAATAATTCATTGCATTTTCCCCCGGTCCCCAACAGGAAAAATTCCTCTGTGGGGCCATGCCTTGAACCATAATGCATGGCCATACAGAGGTTTTTTTTTCCTGTTGGGGACCGGTGGAAATGCAATGAATTAACTTTCATTTATTGCATTTTCTTTTTTCTTATTTTTATCAGTAAGGTCGAAGGGATGTGACCTTTGCCATTAGAAAGCAAAATAATGGGATTAAAATTCATCTAATGTTACAAAGAAAATGGATAAAAACGGTAAAAATTATAACTTTTAAACTTTCAAAAGACTCCATAGCAAAGGAATGAAATTAGAAATGTTTATTGTATTTTCATTTCCTTGTCATTTTCCGTACAGAATCGTCCATCGTCTGGAGTTGCCCGAGGTTCAGCTAGGAGCAGACATCAGGAAGAGACTTCAAGCCAGGAGATTCAAACTTCTAGGAAGCAGAGAGGATGATTACGTTATTCTTCCAGACTGGTATCTCCGAGATTTCTTGAAGATCCATGATCATGATAAAAACGTCTAGATATAGCCTAGGTTCAGAGAAGTAGGGCTTCTGCCCATGTAGCCTTCTAGAATCTAGGATCGCGGATGAGCACAATCATGACGTAAGGCCTTGAACAGGATGTCAAAGAAAGGGATATATATTTTGCACTAGGTCGCATTTAACACCTGTTATAACTCTTTTTACATTGGGGAAGTGTTATGACAATGAATCCATTAAGACCAGTTTAATTGTCATGTAGCAGACAAGGATCGTACAGATCCAAGAGGGCGTCGAAAATGACATCATAATCCCTAACCCCCCCCCCCGAAAATGTTTTTCATGGTTTCTAAAATAGTGAGTTTATACATGTATATATAGAAATGTAATCAAAAACTTTGATAGCCACATGTTTGAAGATGGAATCCAATATTTTTGCCATTATGGCATCAAGATTATTTCCTTTATCCTACTGGACTGGAGAAAAAATGTTGGGTCGTAGTGGCTGCTGTTTCAGCCACTGTTCAATTTAACCGTCATGCACCAAATTGTATGTTAAGAACGGACTCGTGTAGTACATTAACATTTTCATAATCGTAAACATCACTCTTACCAAACTTTCTTTTTTCAAAAGAAGACAGAGATATGACCATAATTATGTATGGCTAAATTAAACATAATAAGTACCAAATTCCTGTAAATGCCTCTTACCACATTTGATAATTGCCCCTGTTCAAATCTGACAGGTGCTCATTTTATTTTTAATTAACAAGTGCCCTTTTCTTTTGTAATAAGTGCCCCTTCCCCTTCTGATAAGTGCCCCTTTTTTTCTTTGATGAGTGCCACTTCTCACTTGTGATAAGTACCCCCTTTTATTTTGAGACGTGCCCCCTTTTTCTTTCAAATGAATGCCCTTTTTTCATTCCGATAATTACCCTTTTCTTTTTTAATAAGAGCCACATCCCCTTCTCAGATATACCCCTTCTAACAACACTAATAGATGCCTCCATTAAAATCTCATAGGTGTCCCTTTTCCTTCGACAAGTGCCAATTTTCCTTTTGTAATACAAGAAATGCCCCTTACCACCTCTAATAATTGCCCTTCATATATTATAATAGCCTCTTTTCAAGTGTATGCCGTCTTTTCATTTCCGATGAGTGCCCTTATTCAAATTTCGACAGGAACCCCCTTTAACTCTGTAATAAGCGCCCCTTTTCATTTGTGATAAGTGCCCACTTTTAATTAGACACCTGCCCCTTATCCTTTCTAATTGATGCCACTTTCCTAATGATAATTGCCCCTTTTCCTTTGTATAGGTACCCTTTTTTCGTTATCCTATGTGCATTTCTTCATTTCTGGTGAGTGTCCCTTATCAGGTGCGATAAGTGCCTCATTTTCACCTCCGACAATTCCAATTTTTGCTTTGACCGTGGGCTCTTTTTCTCTGCGTACACGTGTCCTTTTCCTTTTGGATATGTGGCCTCCTATTACTTTTACCATAAAATGTGCTCCTAATATAAAGCGACTGAGAGCAATGTTTTTCTTTAATTTTACCCAAAGCTCGCTCGCATAAAGTTGATATAATTATGTTACTTATTGAAGATATTTTCAAAATCCATGATTAGATTGTGCCTAAAAGACTTATAACCTCATAGGGGTTGTTCTTTTCTCTTTAACTGCATAAATCTTTAACATTTTGCTCGCTCGCGCAAATGATATTCAGACCATCACACCCAACTGCAAAGTATAATGCTTACAATGTAATCACAATATAAAGGCATAAACCAATGTCTAAAATAGTGTATTTTCGCTTTGAGATATCCCTTTGTAGGTACCCTGTTTTTCCAGAAAGTACCTTTTTATTTTGGCGCCCTCAACTTCGAAAGACGCTCCGCCGCCCCTGCACGAGGCTCAATAACTGGTGACAATTTGGAACTCGGCTGGCTGGCAGTAATGTTATAAGATCAATGAAAGTTATGAATTTGCCTGAATCTGAATCTGAAAATAATACGGCTCAACATTTCCGGAGGAGTAAAAACGAGTCGGACTGGGTGTTAGCGTGAAATAATAAAATAATACTATTGAAAATGCTTTTGCACATTATCCTTGAATACGTCAGGATTTTGAAAGTTAACTATGGATGGTGGTAAAGAATTCCAGTCTGTAAGTGTTTTGGAAGGAATGAACATTTGAAGGAATCTTTGTTTGAACTGATTTCAATATAAGACTTGTTGGTATGATATTTTGGTTGATCGACGAGTTACAGGATTAAAACGGAGAGGCCTCCTGAGCTTTGAAGATGGTATATAGTCTAGCAACCATTCTCCTTTCATCAAGTATACTCCATCCAAGACTAATTTTGCCTGCTATTTTTGACAAATTAGGTAGCCCTTCCTTGCACTGCTTCAACAAGTGAAATGATGTCATTGGTAAGGAGATCCAGACTGACGGACAATATTCCAATACTGGTCTGAGAAAGGAACACTAAGGCAAGGATTTAATGTCTTCCGTACACTTGTTTAAGTTACGTTTGACAAAACCTATAGATCTATTTTTTGTAGCTGTTATAGTTATGGTCTGCATGTTGTTTAGGTTTGTATATAGTTCTACTCCTAAATATGCATGAAACTCAGTTCCAGTAAATACAGTATAGTGAAGTATATTATATCAATGTGAATTAGGTTTATGTGCATTTGTTACTTTTAGGGCAAAACATATATTAAGATTTGATTTTATCTGCCAGGTTTTCTCCCATGAGCAGAGCTGGTTCAGATCTTCCTGAAGGATTTCAGCATCCCTATCTGTAAAAATTGTTCCGTATATTATCATACATTCATCTGCGAATAATTGATTACTGGCCAGGCGCATTTGAAAATGCTGAGAATACTTTAAAGTAGACTATGAAATATTTTGAGGCTTTACTACTATGACAATTGTGTGTATAATACAATGCTACACAATATAATTGTGTACTGACTGGGGAATCCCACATGAATCAAAAAATAACTCCTATATTTCAAGGTTGTTTTAATAAGTGTATTTCTTTTTGCACAGTAGCATTGCTTTCATCCATCGGCGTAAGGGGACATTTTTGTAAAAGAAATTAGTTTAGTTTAGTCGCCCAAATGGTTTTTTTCCTAAGGCCGCCATTACTTTCAAGCTCCAGCTTTTGAAAAGTCTTGTCAAATAAATATTTTTTGTTTTCATTAAGGTATAATTATTGAATTGATGTATATTATGATATGATTGTATTATGTATAATTTTAGTTAATAATAAATGCCTCTAATCTGTATATTACTTTTTATTATGTTACCAAATGCAGAAATAAAAGCAAACAATCAAACAAAACAAACTTTCAGATTTCAGATTTTTGGAAGCTGGCAAAGCGAGGGAAAAATAGGGACACATGCGATGAGATGTTATTTCTTTATAGATATATAAGAGATACTACCTACAATATATCCGGCACATTAATACCCGAATATGATGCTGCTCGGACATCTTGCTGCCTGAATATGAACCTATTCGTGTAACTCACTGCCGGAATATCGTTATTTTCAATATCCGAGAGGGGGCTGTAACCCCAACCTCCCCCTCCATCCTCCTCCTCCCCTTTCCTTTCCCCCTCCTCGCCTGAAAATGAGCCATCAGCCTCTTGTAAGCTGTAATATCGTTAAAATAGGTTTCAAACTTATAGGTGTCATGACATGACTGACAAGTGTTTTTTTTCGGCTAAAATACATAGGCCCGGTCCTTTTGTTTTGAAGAAATTTAGCCAACCTTTTATAGATTTTAAATATAGAATAGAAATTCATTTTTATTACAAATATAGAAACATCATTT
Organism: Strongylocentrotus droebachiensis; assembly: GCA_035222895.1. Taxonomy (NCBI): domain Eukaryota; kingdom Metazoa; phylum Echinodermata; class Echinoidea; order Camarodonta; family Strongylocentrotidae; genus Strongylocentrotus; species Strongylocentrotus droebachiensis. The sequence continues at coordinate 124,574 of JAVYIG010005105.1, read as the reverse complement.
CAAACTAAAAGAATAATTTAGAAGGAATCCAATCCCGCCCCCCCCCCCCGCCCCCGGCCCATTCAGTGTTATTTAGGGTACGCGTATGCATGTTCCCTCCTTTTGAAAACACCCCCTAAGTCCGGTGTGTAAAGTCAACACAGGTCGATTTTTTGTGTGTGTTACGAGCCGGACTTTGCTGCGTGAAAAGTACCCCTTTACCGGACATTTGGGAAACATGAATGCGGTCTCGCCGTTCACGGAGTGGGGGGGGGGGGGGGGAATCCAATACCATTGCCATAACCAATACATAATCTTACTACCCGTTGACAAATTTATTATGATAACTATTCGACAAAAGTGTGTTGTGCAATTGATTTTCACCTGATTCCAACATAGCATCAAATGAGGGGCATATGACAGTACAGTTCATAGACCTCTGTCTGAACGCCATGAATGGATCAAGCTTGCTATCCATAAGGACCGCTATTCATAAGGACCATTATTGTAATCCAGTTAAAAATGGAAGTTACAAACTGAGTCAGCCGAGGACGCAGGTTCGAACTGAGTCACGTCTTTTGGATGGACCAGACGTAAATAATCATATCTGATTGATACACGTCCGTAAAAATCCAATTACACACACACAATTACACACACGCGTGACACAATGAAAAGCGGTCCTTTATGAATAGCGGCCTTTATAGATAGTGAGCAAATCATAGAAAATTTACCTCGCTTTTCATAAGGACCGCCATTCATAAGGAAAGCGATTCAAAAGGACCGATATCCATAACGCGAGACAAAATGAATAGCGGTCTTTCATAAATAGCGAGCAGACTCCCCCCCCCCCCCCCCCCCCCGTGAATAGGGTACCGAAGTGTGACGTTATATTAGCCAAGTTGTCAAGGTAGCTGGGCGTAATGATAACACCAGAGCAAATCATTAAATTTGCCTTATTCCAGCCCGTTGCTTGCATGATGTCGTGGTGAACCTCATGCGCATGTTTTGTTGTTTGGAACCAATAACCGAGACGACGGCCGGGCGGATATGACATATTTAGCACTTCAAACGCGTTTCGATGCGTTTCAGACCAAGGTTCAGACAAACCTTGTTCTGAAGCTTCCTTTGTGAATTCGGGCCTATGATTAGGGACTTTTAGATTTGCGTGGACTGATACGTGTGACGTCCATTTAAGGCAGTGCATTAAAAGGACGTCGACCGTAGCAATCCACATTGTCTTCGTGCAAATCTAAAAGTCCCTATTATGAGCGAAGGCAAGCGGGTAATTCCCAGTTAGACGTAATACACCAGTCTGACTAACGCACTACAAAATAATCGAACAAGGCAGACTCTTTTAATAAACGTCCATGTCAGTGAAACGTTTTCACAACGCTTTTAGTGAAAGACTATAGTGATTGGTATGTTGTAATACAGCGAAAGATAACATAACATTCACAGCTACGATGATATTCTGTTCTCACTGATGCAAGAAAAAGATCTTCAATTTACTTCAACATATACAACAAGCCAATCTTTGTTTCTCTTCGTGGTATTTTAGGAGTATTCCACTTTAATCAGATTGAAAGGCTTGAGGGATAAGATGGCTTCAAAGAGCATTCCAAGTTATTTTCATGCTCATGAGGTACTTGGTAACTTCTCCTTAGATAATGAATCCGTGTACCGAGACGATCAACGAATGAGGCGTATCTTCGTCGAGCCCGATGATGATGTCCGTAGCATGAACCTCCTGGAGGGTATCGATGATTACGAGGGACAAGCTAGTTTGATATTGGGGCAAGGTGAACAGCCGTCGTCGATGACGCCGTTGTTGGAATGGATGCGTGATCATCGAGGAGAGCTAGTGGAACATGACATCCTCAAGATATCAGAAAATGGCAAAGATATTAGGTAAGTAGAGCAGTCTTATTCCCAACGATTTTTTTGGTTTAATGTTCCGCTCTCCCATGCATTCAAAAATCACGTTTCTCCATATTTAAAGAATTATGATGACTACTGACTTAAACAATTTTGGAACAACTGTTCATAAGTACGGTAGATATTATGCTAAAATTCCAAGTTCATTGCATTTTTGAAGAAAAAGTTATAGCGTTCTAAAAGCTGAAAAGCTGAAAGGGCTGTCCTCTCCTTATATAGCAGCGCTAACATAGTGAGCTGAAGATGTTGGTATAACGCGAGTAGATGCTATCATCAAGCAGATGAGTATTTTGATAGGTAGTATGAAGTTAGATGATGCTTATCTCTCTTAGTTCCCGTAACCAAATTAGGGTATTGGTCAAATAATACATAAAAAAAGATCGGAGTCCAAGTGGCATACATGATTTATACTGCATTGTGTGGTTCAGAACTTTCAACCTACCCCTCCGTCCTTTCAAATGCCCCTCCCCCTTTAAAACCAAGTGAAATTACAGGATGGGGCAATATGTTGTGTTCTATGCCCCCCCCCCTCACTCACTCTCTCTCTCTCTCTCTCTCTCTCTCTCCATCCTAGAACAAAACTTGTGCAAAGAGTTGATTTTAATCGCAACTATGTACACGAGAGATATGGGGGACTGGAATCCTGAGATTTATCACAGAATTCGCTATTGATTTGGATCAATCACAACTCTTTATAAGACGATGCACACATCTATAATGTCTCTTCTACCTTCACTTTACTTTAGCAGCTTGTTGTATGCAGTTGTGATGAAGATCTCATTTGAAATTTTCTAGTAAATTTCCCTCTTCCACTTTTCACAATGTGCTTGAAGTATCTTTGGTACTTACAAGATTGTGTGAAGTTTGTAACTGTTTTTATCTCCTCTAATATCCTTCAGCTTCTCCAGGGCTTCACTGGTACTATATGTGCAATCTGTGTATAATCACATATAAGTCCTGAACCGCGTCTACAGTGTATAATCGATGAGTTAAATATTCTGGAAATCCCTTTTTAGTGTATAGTCGTCCGCTATATAAGGATGTGTCATTTCTGCGGAATTTTTCCCGGGGATCTCAGTCATGTAGAAATACTGGAAGCATGCGTTACCACAGTTTTTCAAGACACCCCCGAAACGAGAATTTCTTCTGAAGCCAAAATACACCCTAGATGAGGATTTCGCGTGTTTTTTTCTTCTCCCGAATTCACACCTTAAACGGGTATTTCAAAAAGGTGTACTCGTAAACAAGTATTATGAAATAATTGTAACACCTATTTTGAAGTGCGCTAGGGATTACCATTTAAGTTGTTGACAATGTAAAATAAATGAAATTGCGATTCTGATGTAAAATTCACAATACAAAATGTATTTCAATAGAGAAGCAATAACAGCAACCTGTACACTTTCAAATGGCTATAATGCACTACCGTCATAAGTCCTTTCTTTGGAGAAAAAAAAAGGATATACATTTCAAATTTGATCTATTTTATATAAAGTACATGTAATGTTTTAAAAAAGTACATAATGTACAATGATTAATTACTATTGTACTTTGCAAAACCAAATATAAGGGACCGGCTATAGGCGTGAGACTTGGTAGGTCTGGGTTTGTATCGTGGGCATCCATCTTGATCTACTGAAGATCTTAAGATCGTTTCAAACTACGTATAGCTAGCTATTAAAGGTGCATGCATAGTCAAAGACGTTTAAATATAATTAGTGCATAGTATACATACAAATAATACGCAGCAGTGATGGCATTAGTAGGAATTACCCACACAAGGTTCCTTTGAAACAGTCTTGGACTGTAATGAATTTGTACTTATTTTTGTAAGCGGCAATAAAATAAAATAAAACACGTGTGGTTTGCTTTTTTACTATTTTTATTTTCTTGCTATATGTTTTTTTCCCATGTTCACGCACAAATGATTACCAGCCTTCGAATAACAAAGGGTTCCCATCCAGATTTCTATATTTGGGTACTTGGGTATTTTCCACTATTCAACATGTGGGCGCAGTTATTATATTGGTTTCATGGTGAAATGACGCAAACCCTCAGATAGTCTTCGACTCTATTCTGACTTCAGATCGCGACTTGCCTCTTCGTTACTTTTTCCTTTTAAGTGTTTCGCAACTTTTGAGACCAAGTTTGCGAAATTGGGCAATCCTTTGCGAGGTTAGCAACATTTCGTAGTCACATATGTTGTGCCAAAAATGTAATGAAAATTGACATTTTACATACATTTGTCTACAAAATACTTATTTTCCTAAATTGCTCTATAACACTGCCAATCTTGTCTTAATTATCTGCTTTTTCTTGATCTTGTTTGCCTTGCCGCTTTTTAGGCCTTTCTTTCCGCCAACCTTTCTCCACTATAGTTCTAGAAGTTACAGATTTCTAACAAATTGCTCCGGATAGTACACGAATAAACACGTACGGGCGTCAATGCATGCACATCTTTCTGATCCGATTGTAGTTCTATAATGGCCCGGTCATGACCGGCGCATTGAAAATCGGAAAATGTCGTGAGCCCGACTTTTGTCAGGATTTGGGAGAAACTAGCGAGCTGCGCGTATACAGGGCGTGTGCTCCGCGTATGTCTGGCGTTGGTCTAGCGCGCTCCGCGCATGTCTGACGTCATTTTGGCGTGTACATTCATGCGTCGAGCTCCGCGCACACTTTTGAGCATGCTAACAAAATCCCGACGCACACAGCGAATGACGACGAATGCATAGCGTAGGTACAGCGTTGGTCCAGCGCGCTCGACCAACGAGTAACGAATAATGACGCACACCTAGCAAACGACAACGCACTGGCCAAAATTACAAATTTCCAATGCGCTGGCCATGCATCCCCCATGCGTCTCCTATGTGTGACCGGGCCTTATACAGTTTTTGTCCATACATGTATCTTGCACAGTGGCTCCTTTCCCTTGATTACCCCCTACAAATCTTTTAATCGTTTAGACCCTGTCTGTCTTATGAATCCAAATCTAATGTTAATTTACTAATGACTTTAATTGGTTTCTTGCCCCCCCCCCCTCCCGAAAAATCTAAGTCTCATATTATGACGGTCAGTGATGTCCTGATAATCGGTTTCTTTTCCATTAATGTAGATTAGATCTTGATTAGATCCTGCCAGACATTTTCAATATAGTCTACCATGAAATGTCAAATACCGTTTGCAAATTCTTTTATCTCTTTTTCGTTTGCAATGTAATCAATGAATATTGCTTTGCACAAAGTGCTCTAGTTTTTTAAAGGGCCCATGACATCGAAATACAAGTGTATTCCTGTTGGTATGCAGTCATGCATACATCTCATATTTTGATATGTAAACTTCTGAATTTGTTTCATAGATTTTTAAATATTTCGTCCCTTTTTTCACGAAGTGACGGTAATGAGGAAAATTGCATATAATTTCAGTTTTTTTTTTCGTTGCATTTTTGGACATCATTCACTAACATCTTAAACCTCACAAAATTTCGAACCACATTAATATTTTATTATGTCACTATGACGATGACGTAAACAAGAAAATACCTAGTAAAAGGATTTCCTGTTTTCACGAAGTGACGGCTAAGTACGCGCTGCGCTCATCCCTTTCGATAAGTGTCCCCTTTTCTACTCATCATTAAACGTGCCCTAATTTCAAGCGATTAAGATATTTCCCCAAAGCTCGCTCGCTACGCTTGCTCGCATTTATAGATGTTATAATTATGTTACTTAGTAAAAGTCTTTTTAGTCTTCCGTTATGAGAATGTGCTTAGAACCCCATCTGGAATGGGTTTTTCCTCTTTATAAGATGAATTGTTTTGCACTGGGACCTAACAACTCTTAAAATTAATCCTCGCTCGCTTTGCTCCCTCGCAAATGAATTTTCAGACCACCACACCCAACTGCAAAGTATGATGCTTAAGCAATATCTTATATGATGTATAAAGAGAAACAAATAGTGATAATGTTATCACAATATATAGGGGCATATACCAATGCCAAAAAATTGTACATTTTCGCTTGAGAAAGTGCCCCTTTTTGTTGGTGCCCCCCCCCCCCCGACTTTGAAAGTCGCTCCGCCGCCTCTGCCGCCAAATAATCCGAACAAAAGAATCAACCGAGGGTAATCAACTGTTAAACGAATTTATCATGTTTGTCGCTACAATTCAGAAATCATTGCTTGGATTGCTTTTCTCTCAAAATTACCGTGAGATATCAAGCTACATAGAACTATGATCGACAAAAAAGATATTGTCTTGAAAACAGTCAGAAACATTAGAACTTGAATGAATAAAACATAATGCAAATGAATAAGACTAGAATAAATAGGACACAGGTTCATTTTTACCATTTAAATCATCCAGTACCAAATACCTAAGCAAAATTCGAACCAGATGCATTTAATGGTAAGCTTAAAGACAATGATTCATGACAATTGTCAATTGTCGTGAGTTTATCGTCTATATAGACGTATTGCAAAAGATAATCAGGATAATAAGGATCAGAATAATACCTATACTACTAGGCCTACTTCTACATGACTATACTATACTATTGCCATTGTAGATTATGCTGATAATACAGATGATAATAATGATATGATAATAATTATAATAATACTACTTATATTAATCGTCATCATAATCATCATGTTCATATTCATCATAACGACAACAATAAAATCGAAAATAATATCGCTAGTGATATTCGTTTGTCTCGCAATATGGTCAATAAGGAATCTAAAAGTTCACGACGTTTCGTGTGCATCTGCAACACTTCATCTGGTGATAATAACTACTGTAAGCAAGGGTCTTTTATACTCTACGGGAGGACCGGCGGAGCGGTCCATAATTCGATCGATAATTGGAACAATAACGCACAATGCCTATTGGTCGACGCACACGGTGATCGACCAATCACCAGGCCGCTGGATTCGGCCGCTGGTAATAATGATAATAATAATGACAATAATAATTGATATTAACGATAATAATCATAATAATTAAGGAATAATAAAGGATAATAATTACAATAACAAACATAATAATTACAAAAATAACATTAGTAACACCACCAACCATAATAATAATTGTTGTCATTATTATTGGATACTGCTGCTAATATTACTCCTACTACATGTACACTAGGAAGAAGGAGGGGAAGAGGAAGAATATTATTGTTTATTTTCTGTATTATCGAGGCATACAAATGCACAGGGAGGTAAGAGAGGGAAAGTAAGGCGATGAAGAGGGAGAGAGAGAGAGGGGGAGAGAGAACGAGAGGGGGTAGCCTATGGCCCGGGTTAAAATTCAGTTCTCTTTAATTTATTTGACCCAGTACTGATGATCATAATTTTATCTACCATGTGATTGCCATGCATATTGCTCCGATTGTCTCATTTTCGCTCGCGTGAACATTGCCAGCAGCACAAACCACTGACCTCTACCTCCTGGACGGATCATCGCCCATTCCCATTCACTATACGTTACGTACTAAAAGGCTGTATTGTCTGATCGTTCATAAATATTCATGTTTTGGCTAAACTCGGCAAAATGTTTGCTTTTACTAAATGGAAAAATTACGGTGGGGGGTTGGATGAAATGGTCATAATGAACATAGCAAAAGTGATAATTGATAATTCATGCTTCTTATCCTTCGTGTGCTTGACCTATAATCTTATAATCGCTTGGCAGACTGAGTCCAAAGTTCGACTTGTTTCACATGTGTATTATAGGCAATGGCGAGCTTGCAACCTATTTTGAAAAATTACGGTGGGTGAACTTTCAAAAGTCAATGAGACATGAGGGGTCCAATGAAAGAGCTAGTGATAACGTACGTCGGGGTGGATGTGCTTTTCGTTTAAACAAAAAATGAATTTTTAACGATTTTTTTTTAAAAACGTCCATAGGCTAACATGTTAGGCTGCTGACTCTGACGATAGGGGGCGTTGTGAAATGAGACTAAACGGAGCAATATGTGTAAGCCACACTGAATAGCACCTCACATTTGTTTATTGTAATCTACAGAGTGCAACCAAAAATTTCTTAACAACAATTGACATTTCTTTCAAGAAGCCAAACATTAAAAGCTGTTTTTTTATTCAAAGAGCATCGTAGAGATGATGAACAAATAAAAATAATAATACATTCACTCTATCTCTCCCCGCCAAATAATCTGAACAAAAGAATCAACCGAGGGTAATCAACTGTTAAACGAATTTATCATGAGTCCTTGAAAAATTAATTAATACTGCTTGTCAAGTATTATTGAAGAGCAGCAAAGGCGAACGCGATTGTCGCTACAATTCAGGAATCATTGCTTGGATTGCTTTTCTCTCAACATTATCGTGAGATATCAAGCTACATGGAACTATACAGTAGGCTTGCGGGTGCACCCGCAAGCCTACTGTATATCTACATCACCATTCAAGCCGACACTTACAAGCAGCATACATATAACTATGATCGACAAAAAAGATATTGTCTTGAAAACAGTCAGAAACATTAGAACTTGAATGAATAAAACATAATGCAAATGAATAAGACTAGAATGAATAGGACACAAGTTCATTTTTACCATTTAAATCATCCAGTACCAAATACCTAAGCAAAATTCGAGCCAGATGCATATAAAGGTAAGCTTAAAGACAACGATTCATGACAAATTGTCAATTGTCATGCCTTTGAGTTTATCGTCTAGACGTATTGCAAAAGATAATCAGGATAATAAGGATCAGAATGATACCTCTACTACTAGGCCTACTACACTACTGCCATTGTTGAGTAACATGAAACTGTTTCAAACAATAAAAATCCCATATGTTTTAAACGCGCGCGGCTACGAGCCGTCACTTCGTGAAAACGAAATCAAAGCTTTCTATGTAATTTGTGTTTTCACGAAATGACGGTTGTGTTAAAAGTTCAAACTTGCGTTATTCTCTATTTTTCAGCTCGCTATGTTAGTGTTGCTAAGGAGATGACAACCCTTAGCAACCTAAATTGCCGTTTCAGCTAAAATTAAAATGTCAGCTTTAGAGCGCTATGACTGCCTGATACTTAAGTTTTTCAACAATAAATAAATTTAATAATTAAAACGGTGCTTATAAAGCGCTCACCACCGAAGTCTCTAATAATTATTTAAATATGAAGAAAATATATATTTTGGGGAATTCACATTTTCAGATAAAATTGTAAAAAAATAACATTTTTGGCTCAAAGTTGTTTTTGCACATTATTCTCATACCTATTGAATGTGATAGCCTCTTGTAGGAAATGTAATTCCCTTTCATATGACCCCTCACACATGGTAAAATGAGGTTCCCTTAAAAAGAAATCTCTAAATTCGTTCAATAGTAGTTGTCCAAAAAATAGAGTTGCTGAACACGTTGATACCAAACGACCTATTACAACATTCCATGTCTCAAAAACCTACTGTGCCTAGGTATAATATCTACTCGTCCTGCTTTATTTGCCCTTATATTGTTCTTCTGACTGTCGTTACTTTTTTCTGCATTTATTTCTCTGTCTTCTCTTGTCTAGGTTACCCCATACGATGTTCCATAGATGCCTACATTTGGAGGACTGATGTCAATTATTCTTTTAAAGACATTTATGTTTAAACTTAAACAATACACTGGCTGCGTTTTTACCCCTCTGCCTCTCTTTGTCCATCCTTTCCACCTCTCCTTGATATTTTTCATATTCAATTTAGCCGAGTATACTTGTTCTTCTATTTTTTGTAAAATAGACTCGACATCGATTTCGTAGGAAGGCGTGGAGTATTCTGTGGTCTGCTTCGTGCTATCGAGACCATTAACCGCATGGAAGTCCTCGTCACTCTTTGTAATGGCACCTATTACATTGAATGCATGAAAGACGCCGATAAAAAAACTGCTTCCGAAGAGACCCAATACTGCTTGAAGAATTTTACGAGACACGTGACCCTGGGTAAGGTATCTCTAGTGCTCTCTCTCTCTCTTTCTCTCTATCTATCTTTCTCTCTCTCTCTCACTCTCTCCCTTTCCTTCCCACTCTCTATTTTTCTCGGTCTCTCTTTTTCTCTCTTCCACTCCCTCTCTCTCTCTCTCACTCTCTCTCTCTCTCACTCTCTCTCTCTCTCTCTTCTACTCTCTCTCTCCCTCTCTTGTACTTTCTCTATATCTCTCCAGCTCACATCCACTCTCTTTCCAATCCTCCCTCTTTACCCCTCCCCCTCTCTCGCTTTATTGTTCTGTTATACCCTATATAAGTTGAGTTAGGTATGTCATTTAAAATTACAGTTTTGAAAGTCCGCTTTTGACAAAACTAACTACATTAGAAAGATAATCGTGATAATTGTGAGAGGATCTATGTCCGAAGCAAGTACTATTAAGTTCGAAACCGCCATTTTGGGAGCAACTGGATAACCATATTTTTTAGAGCACTTATGGGTCTAAGTTTTACCCAATTAAAAATTAGGTGTAACTTGAAGCCTCTAACGTGCCTAGAGTGACGCATTCTAGCCTACTTTAAAAAATAAAACCTTCGAGTCGTATTTGAATCATTTAGTTGACGGAGTACCTCCAGATATCACTTCAGATGACAACGCCTATTATTCTGCGGTGATGAAGGCTCAATGTGGACATCAGAGGATTGTGTTTAGTTGCGATGTCGATGCAGAACGGGATGACTCTAACAAACATCCTCCACGAAACTACATCGATATCAAGCTCAGAAATGATATCACCTCAGCCCAGGCCGAGAGTAATTTTAAGAGGTATTTTAGTTTTCATAGTTCTTTGTAGTAGTAATAGAAGTAGTAATATTGGTGTAAGTAGTAGTAGTAATAGTGTAGTGGTGGTAGTAGTCAGACGCGCCGAAAGCAGTTTTCAATGGGGGGGGCGAATATTCCAGGGGGCTCACCTTCCAGGGGCACCACCACTATTTGATGTTACATGCAGGCCCCGCAGAACTGTTTTTCAAATTGGAGTATTAACGATCAGGTAGAGCGTAGCGAGCGAGGCGAGTGGAACGTAAATTGGCGTGGGGTCCAGAGGTGGAGCCCCCGGAAGTTCAAGGTTTTTAGGCATAAAATTACAGTCAGATAAGCATATTTAGATACCTTATTTGTGAAACTGGCAGGTCCCTAATTGGCGAGGGGTCCAGGGGGCTGAGCCACGTGAAGCTCAAGGGTTTTAGGTTTGTAATAACGGTCAGATGTGCGTACCTCATTTGTGACACTGGCAGGTCATTCATCTTTATTTCTATTTTTACTTTCCTTTTCTTTTTAACGTACTTTTATTTGTAAAGCCTCCGAGCCCCGCCGTTCTGCAGGACCTGACAGGAAGTTTTCTAAATAAGCATATTTTTTTTGCCCGACTGTAAATTTGTGAATTTGTAATTTTTCCAACAAACGCATAAAAAGGCATAATTTACCCCAAAAATGAGAACAATATCAGTACGCTAGTGTTCAGGGGCTCATGACTTATCACCCTATCATAATAATAATAATAATATTGGCATTTATATAGCGCTCTTACAGACATACATGTGTATCACAGCGCTTTACAACATATTATTATTACCCCGGTCATCGGATTCAGGCTTACCCGCACACAAGGTATGCACATTCTCCACTCCCTGGGGAGCATTCCCGCCAGTCGCCATTTTACAAGCGCCACTTGCTAATCAAACCACATTAGCTTTCGCATCCTACCGGGTACCCATTTTAACACCTGGATGGAGAGTGGCAAATGTAGATCAATGTCTTGCCAAAGGACATTAGTGCCGCGGCGGGACTTGAACCGCGAACCTTGTGATCCACAGTCCGGTGACTTATCCACTCGACCACGACACCTCTACATGGGCGGCGATCCTGTATATTGCTTGTTTTCATACTAAAGTTTTGCTATGGAAAGTAATATTTTAATACAACAAAACTTCAAAAACCTGTGAGGGGGTTGTCACTTCCATCGTTCACTATGCTCCCTCGCACTAGCGTACTAATGGGGGGGGGGCTTGGGAGCAGTTACCCCCCCCCCCCCAATACAAAATAAATAAAAAAAATCAAACATATTATGGTTTATTTCTAATTCAATACTAGTGATTTTCAATTGTTGCTGAAATGGCGTGGTTTTTCCCTGAGCTTCCGAAGGTTTCCCCCAAGACCCCACCAAGGGCCCTTAGGCGGTCCACTGGTTGCTCATCTGACCGTAATTTAATGCCTGAAACCCCTGAGCTTCCGGGGACTCTGCCTCTTGACCCCGCTGGGGCTTTGCCCCTGAACCCCACGCCAATTTACGCTCCACTTGCTTCGCTCGCTTTGTTCTACCTGATCGTAAATAACTTTAGCCCCCCCCCCCCACACTTTGAAAAACGTTCCGCGGGGCCTGCATGTAACATGTAAGAGATGGTGATGCAGATTTTTTTTCTGCCCCCCCCCCCCCCCAACAAAAAAAAAGTTTTTGCTCAATGCGCCACTGTTCTCCCTCGTCCCTCGTATTTCTCCCCCCCCCCGGTCATGAAAAGAAATCGCCGCCCCGAACCCCTATAATAAAAAACACACCATCCTCTCACAATATTTCCATGATATATAATCCTTCATTAATGAATACAGGGGCATGCATAATCTTTAGGAAATTTAATTCCTGTTTACTTTCCTTTTCTTTGAATGGAATATAATTTGTATGTGATTCAATTCAGGTTTTATTATTTGTTATTTTCTTTTTGGTCAAAAAATACAAAACATTTTTACTTCTTTAGGGGGTACTCATATATGGTTTGGACGGGAAAGTGCCGTTCAAGCCTCGAAACCCCTGCCCAGTTTTTAGGGTCATTCTGGTGGGGGGGGGGGAATTATTCTCGAAGTAAAGCCCATTTTTCATAATTTTCAGGTGTTTGCCATGCAACACCCGAAATTTTTGGAAATTTTGAAAAACGGATCCATGTTCAGGGATTTTCTTGTGAAAAGTGACCCGTTAGAGCGGCACACACCCGAATGTCTTGATATGTGAGTACCCCCGGTTTTACTGTTGATTTTGTTTCGGGGGGGCTATTTGGGAGGCGAGTGCCCCCCCCCCCCCCACTTCCGGCGCATATGGTAGTAGTAGTAGTAGTAGTAGCGGTAGTAGTAATTCATGTACCAGCCTCGAAACCCCTACCCAGTTTTTAGGGTCATTCTGGGGGGGGGGGGAATTATTCTCGAAGTAAAGCCCATTTTTCATAATTTTCAGGTGTTTGCCATGCAACATCCGAAATTTTTGGAAATTTTGAAAAACAGATCCATGTTCAGGGATTTTCTTGTGAAAAGTGACCCGTTAGAGCGGCACACACCCGAATATTTTGATATGTGAGTACCCCCGGTTTCTGTTGATTTTGTTTCGGGGGGCTATTTGGGAGGCGAGCGCCCCCCCCCCCCCACTTCCGGCGCATATGGTAGTAGTAATAGTAGTAGTAGTAGTAGTAGTAGTAGTGGTAGTAGTAATTCATGTACAAGCGTCAGGCGCGGATCCAGGATTTCTTAGGGGAGGGGGCCCAACTTTTTTTTTTTTTTTTTTTTTTTGCTCCCGAAAATTTGAAAATCGCGCCGGCCGAAAAGTCGCTCAATGGGGGAAAAATCGCAACGACTCAGCCAGCCGAAAAGTCGCTCAGTGGGGGGGGGGGGGGTAGTGAGCACATTTTTTTTTTTTTGGTCCTCGAAAATTTTAAAATTTGCACCCCCCCCCCCCCCCCCCCCCCCCCCTTGAGCGCCAGGGGGGGGGGGGGCCCAACCCCAAAAAAAGGTAAAAATCGCGTGATTTTACATGATTTTTCTCTCAAGGGGGGGGGGGCCCGGGCCCCCCCCTGGATCCGCCACTGACAAGCGTAACTCCCACAAGTCCTAGGCGAAGGTAATTTTGTCGCGATCACCCCACCCTTACCCCCCACCCCCGCCTACGGAAATCCATACTATCAAATCAAACGATCGCAAAAACGATTTTTAATAAGTCAACCTAAGGATTTCAATAGACCATTTTCGTTATGTAACCAATTTACATAGCTAGATAGCAAAACTGTTTGTACAACAACAATTACTACAAGTGAAATTCAAGTTGCTCTTGAAGTGATTTTTTGCAAGTCTTTGCTGTCAAGTTCTTTTCTTTTTTTCTCTACCAAATACAGATACAAGGCTCTCAAATGGTGGTCCCAGGCCGTGATTGCTGGGATTCCCGAGATTATCTGTGGATGGCGAGATAACGAGAAAGAGAAATCCACCCTCTCTTCCATTGAACTGATGAAGACAGACGAATTTCCACAACGAGCACCAATGATGACAGGCGGCAAAGTATAAAAAAACCTTTTTTTTTTAATCATTGGAGTTTAAGTTGAGTCGAGTTCGGGCATAACTGAAAACAAATTTGTAAGCTTTTTCATTCATAATAAGTCAATTCTTAAGAATATCATAAAATAAATATCCCATTTAAGAGCAATTCAACCTTTGTGACAAGTTCATTTGTATGAAAGCAGATTAATAAGAAAAAACAGAACGGCGAAATTTTGAAATGAATCCGACCAATAAAAAGGGTTATTAATGTTTCAAATAATCTTAATTTCGCAATTGGATTAGTGGACTTTGACGCAGTCATGGACAAACTTTGTTAGTGCATAAATATTATTAATTTATGCCTTCACCCGTGGGGTTCTACTCAAAATATATTATGGATAGTGTTCTTACATAGGTCTCATAAAAGGAAACAGCTTCCTGACTGAGTCATGTATTTTCGAAAAGTGACAAATTAGTTATTTTATGTGTTTAAACGAATTGGAAACTTGTCCGGCACTACGTCACACTTAAATTTTCCGATTTGCCAATTTGCAGTGCCCATACGTATAAATACGAATAGTGATTACAACTTTCAAAGTTTCATGTATTTTTTTTTCCTGTCTGATTTCATTCAAGTTTAAAATGCCTGATTTTCCCATTTTCTGCTTTTCTAGTTGTTTATTATTAAAGTTTGGATGTATAATTTTATAGTTGCATAGGTGTATGGCTGTACAGTTTTCTGCGTTCCGATAGGTTAAAACTATACATCCATTCGTATCCATTCCATAGTTGTATAGATGTACATAATTATGACCTGTAAGGCCCTTCATAAAGGCGGCATTGAATTTCTCCCTATAGTGATATAGTCAGTCTCTACGTGAATATACCCGGCAATTCGATGGTGAGGTTTAGTTTTGTCATGCAATAAAACATTTTTGGTCAAATCATACCTTTCTTTTCTCACGGGTTGGCCGTTTCGACCTCTCTGTATTATTTTAAAACTTTGATGTTAAATGTTTCTAGAAAAAATACATATTATATGTTTATACTCAGGCAATTCATTTTTCTTTTTTTTGTTGTTGTTGCAGAGATTCTGGGAGCCAGAGGCGTGTTATGACACTTTTCACACCCTCCTCGCTTACATCAAAGACTTGATCAAGGAAGATAATCCAAAGTAAATGCCATGGTTACCAATCATCTTTAAAATTAGAAAAGTTAATCCTTCTACATAATGTTGGTGGAAACGTAGTATACATTTGTATGAACTTTACATACATGTATTACAATGTCATGAAACAATTTAGCAACAATGGTTCTATATAATTTTCATTGTGTATCTTTAATCTAATCAAATGTATTCTACAATTATGAATATACATACTAGGCCTCCGAACAGGCTACATTTGCCCAGAGCCAGAAATCCGTAAGATCAAAGGGATGTGACCTTGTCCACCAGATAGCAACAGAATGAGATTAAAATGAATCTTCTATTGACAAAAAGCAAAAAAGAATTAATTTTAACCTTTCAAAATGCCTCATAGCAAAGAAATGAAATTTGAAATGTTTTATTGTATTTTCAGTTTCCTGTTATTTTCCGTACAGGGTGGTCCATCGTCTGGAGTTGCCCGAGGTAAAGAAGGGACCAGGCGTCAAGAAGAGACTTCAAGCCAGAAGATTCAAACTTCTAGGAAGCCGAGAGGATGATGATTACGTCATTCTTCCAGACTGGTATCTCCGAGATTTCTTGAAGATCCATGATCATGATAAAAACGTCTAGGTATAGCCTAGGTTCAGAGAAGTAGGGTATCGGCCTATGTAGACTTCTAGGATCTAAGATCACGGATCAGCACAAACATGGCGTAAGACCTTGAATAGGATGGCATAGAAAGAGATATACATTTTGCACTAGGTCGTATTTAACACTTGTTACAAAATTATTTATATTGGAGAAGTGTTATGACAAATAATCCATTTAGACCAGTTTAATTGTCCTGTAGCAGATAAGATCTATTAGATGGCGTCGAAAATTAAACGATAATCCATAAAATCCCCAAAACGAGTTACTAATCACTACAAATGTCTTTCGTCCTTTCTAAACATGTGAGTCTAATCATATAAAAATGTAATCAATTACTTTGGTAGCCACATGTCACTATTTAAGGGACTGGAGAAGATTTTTGGGGTCGTAGTGGCTGCTGTTTGAGTCACTGTTCGATTTACCGGACTCGTTTAGTGCATTTACATTTTCATCATCGTAAGCATCACCCTTCCCAAACTTTTCTTTTCAAGAGAGGGCGGAGATATGACACTATGTATGTCCAAACTAAACATAATAAGTACCCCCCCCCCCCAATGACCTTTAACACAATGGCAGCACATACATGGCATAAGACCGATCTTTGGATAGGATGGCATAGAAAGGGATAACATGTTTACACTAAGTCGTATTTAACACCTGTTACAACTCCATTCATATTGGAGAAGTGACAATATGACAACGAATTGAAATTTCTCCCGAGAAAAACATACCCAGAGGAATAGTCAGCTTGTAATAGGGCTGGTGCATCCAACCCACAGAGAAAAGATAATTAAAGCTATTAAAACAAACAGTTTAGTAGCATCGGTCTCAGGTGTACCTCAGATTACAGGATATGGGATTGAATATTTCAAAACAATCTTGTAAAGCAAGCGATGCGTCTCCCCCCCCCCCCCCCCCTCAATCCTCATGTGACTATCTGCTGGTAAACACATTCCTTAAATTATGATTTTTAGAATAGAAGCCATTATGGATAAGGTACCGAAAGTCGCATCACTACTTATACATATTATATCTGGTATACATGTGGTGCATGGGCACAATCAATCCGGGGATGTCCATACTAAAGAGAAAAAGTTTTGTATTAAAAACTTAAATCATGTGCAACTATTACTGTAACTGTGCAAGTGTTATATTATTCTGGATATTGATCCCAATAGATAGAAATGATGCACACATATAAATCTGCTACTTTATGGTACTTTAAGAACATTAATTTAGAGATATAACAGAGATTGAGTATGCAGGCACATAATTTGAAACCAAATTTTTAGAAACTTATATCATATTTATAGGAGGTAAATGTATGGCCGAGGTGATGGCATCAATCTTGGATAAAATATTCCATACACTCATTCTTGATGATACATTTTCGTTCATCAATGAATATCCTACCCTTAAAATGTACTTTAATACTTAAAAACTCTTTACTGTAAATAATAATCCGAATTTGATTCCGTTAGGATGCTGGCTACCATATTTTCGACCATCTTGAAATTCAGGTTTTTGGGGTGGCCATAACACATTCTAAACAGTCTAAATGTATTTGTCGACCCCCGAAATGTAGGTATAGACACCGGACTTACTGTAAATATGGATATGTTACGAATTAAGTTGTTGGAGGCACACTTGGATTACAAAATGGCGGCCATCTTAGATGTTATTTTGAGAATAAGGCTACTCTAGAAATTAATGATAATTTAAAGCACACCAGTGAATATCCTGATGTCTATACATAATTGTAATCTTGCTACTCATAGTTTCACAAGAGTAACTAACCTCCGGTCATTATTAGGAGACTGGTGGCCAGTTGGACGCTATCTTGGATTTCCAGGTTTTCTGGTAGCCCTAACCGATTGTAAGTGGTATGAAAGGATTTTCTCAACCCAACCCCCCCCCCCTTTCCCCAAACAATCTAGATATAGACATCAAAATTACATTTTAAAAATGGATATATCATGATTTATGTCTATTAAAGGTATAGGCGGCCATCTTTGACGCTATTTTGAAATGACCACTCTCCGGGGTGGATTAGATTTTTAATATAGTGTTTCTGATGTGTCAAACACTACCGAAAACCCTTGAAAAACCGGTAGCAATTGGGGGTGGGGGTGGTGGTATTTTCCCCACAAATTGACCCGACTAACTTAAATTTTATACTATTACTTTGATTTCCACCATCCTTTGTTAACAAAATATTAAGAATGACCCTACACTTTCGGATTTTAAGCAACAGAATTTAATTCCAGTTTGATTTTGAATATTTTAGGGGGCTTTCGGTACTTGCATGGGATAAGTATATCGTTGTTTATTTATTTTTTTTATTTTTTTTTAATGCCAATTATTATCAAACTTTTTTTGTTTTAATCTTCTTGCTGAAAATTTGGATAGTAAAAAGTATTATGAAAAAAATGTAATCTACTATCATTTTTGTATTATTGTAATTTTGACATTTGCCCTAAAATATCTGTGTTACACTATAATTCGTTTTTTCCTTACACTCTAAATTACAGGGATTTAAAATTTAAATCTTAAGCTGGATTTGAATGAAATTAAATCCATAAAGATTGATTTTTAATCTTAAAAGATTGCTAAACTGGTTCTTAATCCGAGTTTCAAATATATTTTGTTCAATCCCAAAAGATTAAAAAAAGTTGACCAATCCTGGCGATAAGATTTTGTCACATGACATGTGACATCATGCGAGCGGGAATACTTTGGGTTAATTTTAATCTAGAAAGATTTATAATATAAATCTTTTGAACTTATTTTTTAATCCTTTACAGATTAAAACTTTTTAATCCTAGCGAAGATTAATTTTAAATCCACATCGATTGGTCCCTACCTACAGTACATGAAAGATTTAAAAATAAATCCTATAGATTTAAATTTAAATCCCTGTAATTTAGAGTGTACCCTCTGTTTAGATTTTAGATTTAGATTTGTTTTTATAAATATCCTTGTTTGGATTATAATCTGTACTGACAAATTTGACTTTGCATATATAACTTTTAAACCTGATTAATAAGCAGTCGATATACATACGTATAGTTTTTGTTACATTATTATACTCTATGATAGACATTTTGTGTCGTTTACAATGTGTATGTGTTCAATGAATAGAACTTATTTATTTATAATAAATATATATATATATATATATATATTTGTTATATATATATATATATATTTGTTATATATATATATATATATCGCCGAGTTGGAAAGCAGCAGCCTTCTAAAAAAAGTTGGTGAAAGATGCAGTTCAGGAGCCTGTAGCTGGCATCGCTGCACAGTTAGAGGAGCAAGAAGGGCGGGTAATGGAATATGGAACTGGATGGGGAAGAGGAAATCAAGCGCCTCAAGAAAACAGGAGAAAGCTCTACAGAATTGTGTTCGGCTTTGGAAATGAAGCTGGATGTGTTAGAGCAACATGCAAAATGTAACAACATCCGAATTCTAGGAGTAAAATAATCTGCAGAGGAGGTTCCGGAGGCGGTCGTGATGGAAGTTGGATAGAAGCTTGGAGTCAAATTGACCCCAGCTGACTTCGATCGTTGTCATCGCCTAGGCTCGTCTTCACCAATTGCAAATCAGCGGAAGAAACTTCGCCCTCTTTTAGTGAAATTTGCACGCCATCGCACCACGGGTCCGGTAATGGGAGCCAGATCGAAGCTAGTCCAGAATCTGGCATATTTAATTTTGTATCTCCACCATACCAACGCTACCTTCCAATCCCCATCTACTTACTTGCTACCAGCCGATGATGGCGTGATCATAGGACGCCCGGCGAAAAAATAGTCCTCAGGCTGGGCTGGTGAGCATAATTATGAGTTTGTTGCTTATGTATATATCTTCCCATTTTCTCCTTTTCATAATACATCAATCTATCTCTTTTGTGAATATTTCCCATGTGTAATTGCTTCGAGTCTGTTAAGGTAGTTTAGTTGTTAAGTATTTTTTCTTCAAAGAAATTAAAGCATTCAGGTATTATATTCTGTTTGGGGACCTTGCTCTAACAAGCCCAGCTTCTATAAGGTCTCCTCTTTCTTTCATGTACAGAACATGATCTTACATAAGTAACTTTATTGTAGAATTTCTTTAATTAATAACAAGAGTTGTATATTGAACATTACTATTGCGCTTCAAATTATGTTTGTTATATTGATAATCTGCTGTTCCAGTTACTTTATTTGAAATTCTATGTACAAATGTTTATTAAAGAAGAAATAAAATGAACTATGAACTATGATTCAGCGTGCTCTTAACTTGTACAAAACTTATCCATAACATACTTTGGTATTCGACGTATATACGCCAGCGTATTCGCCAAAATATTCATACTTCGGCATACGCTGGCTAAAACGTCAGGGTGTGACAAGGTCATTAGGAAGATGATCTGATCAGAATTAGAGTTGAAAGGTCAAAGGTCACATAAGTCAATTTCTGACATTACAGGCGTAAGCTTTGCTATTGCGATATCTCAAAAACCACAAGAGATAGGCTTTTCGTTTTCATCGCGGATATTATGTCATGAATAATTCCATCCATTTCCTAAACTGAATTTCGGACGGAGGCTTAATTTAAGGAGACACAGTCGCATTTGTCTTGTTATATTATCGTTTCTGTACCTATTTGTTATGATTGCAATAATAATAATAATACATTTATAGAGCGCAAAAAAAATCTCAACATCTATTCTACTGCGCTACAAAAGCTCCTGATTCATTGGAAAGATGTCCTTTCAGTTTTGATTTAAAGATATTCACAGATGGTGATTTCCTGACTTCAAATAGTTAGTTATTCCAGACTTTTGAGGCTGCACAAGCAAATGCTCGATCACCTAGCGTTATTTTTGTTTTGATAGATGGGATCTGCAGCAACAAAGTATTTCGGGAGCTGCGCAAGTTGCGATGGTATTGATTAAGTTTGAAATTCAGTTCTTTGATATAAGTGGGAGCTTGACCAAGAAGTGCTTTACATGTATATACAATCAGCAAGATTTTAAATGTTATTTTCTGGCGTAATGGTATCCAATGAAGATTTCTTAACATTGGGGAGATCAGTGTGAATTTGGAGCAACCACAGATCAGCCTTGCACATGTGTTTTGAACCCGTTTCAATCTCAAGAGTCAGTAGTCCAACTTATTGGTGATACATGCATGAACAATGTCCTTATCTGAATATTTACGAATACGTCTAAGATTATAGATCATGTAGTATACTGATTTACAAACGTTTGTAATGTGTTCTCTCATGTTCAAATGCGCATTAACAGATGGTCCTATTACAGAATCTCCATCGATACACTATTTAAGTTAATTTTGGATGTCTTTTTAGGTGTGACAATGATCATTAATTCAGTTTTACCATCAATAAGCATTGAGCCTATTTTGTAACATCCATCCACGTACATAGTCAACACATGTTTCTAGAAGTGAGACACATCGGTCTTTAGCAAGTTCATCACGTCTGGATGATAAATAAAGTTGTGTGTCATCTGCATAGCAGTGGCATGATATCTCGGGAAAATTTGATTAAACATTTAAAATCAGATTAGCAGTATACAGAGTAAATAACAAAGGACCCAGCCGAGAACTTTGTGGAAATCCAAAGGGGACTAGAAAATCATCGGAGATCACATCATCTTTTTTTATCTTTTGATGTATATTCGTCAAGTACGACTCTATATTCAAGAACAACACCATCTATGCCGAAACGGGTCTTTTAAGTTTCTGATAAGCAAGAATGATATATGGTGTCGAATGCACTACTCAGATCTAATAACAGTAAAAGAGAGACTTTCTGGGAATCCATAGCCATCAAGAGCTCACACTTTATTCTTAGCAGTGCAATTTCAGTACTATGGAATTGTCTATATGCAGACCGAGTACAAAGCAAAAGTGAGTTGTTATTGAGATGATCCATGATTTGCCGGGTAGCAGCGCCCTCAACCAACTTCGATATGTATTTCAGATTGCTTATTGGTCTTAGGTTGTTAAAATCTGCGTCAAGACCAAGTTTGTTTAAATAATGGTGTGATGAGGCCATTTTCCATTGCATGTATATAATTTTGTATTTTTAATTTGTACAAAATGAAAAACCGTAATTCGGCCTTTAGCCCCGATGAAATGATAATAATAAACCAATTCAATTAAATTAAATATTTATTCTAATAATCAGTTAACTATTTTAGCCTTTCACCTTGAAAGTATTATGTTTGTGTGGTTGTCACACTAATACTTTAACACATTAAACAATGGATATGGGTAGGGAAGGGGGATTGGGAAAGGACAGCTCAGTGATCACGAGTAACTGTAATAGGAACCCCCAAAAGAAAGGATACATCAGTTTAAAGGGCCACCAGAAAAAAATCGTAAACTCATACAAGATATTAGATTATAAGATTTCTAAGGTTTTTAAAGATACTCTTTCCCTTTTGCAGCCAGCACCAGAGTCTGTAAAACTTTGCAGAAATTACGAATATGTCATGTATGTCCTATCTGTGAAATTTAAACATTAGCAGTGTCTTAGTATTTAAATTATTCAAGGAAACCCGTTTACCTTTTAGACTTCACCGTCAGACACTATATTGAGAGAATGATCACATCCCTTTTCCTTTGGTAATAACATACATAAAATGAGCTGTAACAGGTTCATGAACATTTGTCTACATCAATAACCCATTATACTACTGATAATGGTCAAAATTAAACTGATTGAATCTTTGTGCACCACAATACATACAACCATTCGGTAAAAGGGTCTGAAAATCAGACTATTACTTAGGTGATTGCAATCACTTAAGTTGATCGAACAACTAATGGTCGTTATTATCCCACTACTTATCAAGCCCTTTCGTTTTGAGGGAAGTTCTAAATTTAGTATTATCTTTTAGATGCCGTTGAAATTTAACCTTTTCATTTTTTGGCCTGCAAATGGGACATTGTACCTTTAATGCACGTGCAGCGATAATTTTGGCAACACTGAAAATGCCAAGTGCATGGCCTATTGACCCTATATTTACTAAAAAAGATGGCTCGCTCCGATTAATACAAATACAATTGCATTACTATTTATACGTTATAGATTAATTAGTTGGTGTCCATTGGATCCAATTATCATTAGAGTCTATAAAATCCACATCTTGAGCACTGAGTAAACATTTGCCTTGCGAGAATATACTGATTGAATTAAGTGCATTAGGTTGTACTTATTCATACGTAGGCAGGTAGTTATTCAAAAATGGCTTCTTCAAATGTGGATTCGAAGACGAATATCGCTACATTACGAAATGAAATTTTGTCTTACAAACCAGGCAAGGCTGTTTCTTGTGATGATGATCGAGTGGTGTTTCCTGATAAGCTTGTCGTTGGTATAATGGATTTTTATCAGTAAAAGTATGCGTCCGTCATAGTCGATGCTCTGAGACGCGCTTTTCATGGAGACACAAAGCCGAGCAAGCATGCTGACTATCTGACCGATTCTATATCTGTCATCACGCGAACATGCCATGGTTTGTATATTGAAATGAAATGCAATTTGGATTTGTGTGTGTGTGTGTGTGTGTGTGTGTGTGTGTGTTTGTTGAAAATAAATCAAATCGAAACTACACCTCGAAGATGAAAACAATCATGTTTTTTTCCCTTATCCTATAATCATAAATTTGGATCTTATGACCTAAGTTTCTCTATGGTATTACTAAACCAACGCAATACTCTTTGTTCCTCATTAAACCAGCATTGCGTAAAAATTCAAAACACTCTAGATATGCCGGATAAAACAAATAATGGATTTTATTTTCTATTAGGTTCTTCCATCATTCGCTTTCTGAACATGCGCTTATGCCCAATTGCCTAACATAAGGGAAATCAGACGCAACTTGCATTTTTGTAAATTTGCAAACATGTGTAAAAAATAGCTCTATATAAGGTTAAACTGCGAGACTATCCAAACAATGCTTAAAATTACATTCAATTTGGTAGATTACACTAATTTATCACAATCATATGTTGTATAACAATGTCATAAATATACTCAGTCGCTTTGAATGATAAATTGTGTTTGCTTAATTTCAGTTGTCTTGAGCATTTAATTGTTTGTATATTAAAGGTATAAACCAGGAAATACGCCTGAGCATAGGCTTAAGAAGATTTTCAGGATTGGGAGGGCTCCATCATTTGTTTTTGACCCGCCGTTTGAAGATTTTTTTTTTCCCGACTGCCCCACCAACCCCCCCCCCCCCCCCCCCCCCCGCCTCCCGGTTGGGGATGTCGCGTCCCCCCCCCCCCTTGGAGACTCCCTTGTTTACAGAGACACTTCGATGAAGACACCCTTACTTCATGATTGCCTGTGTTAAACTGCCCTGGGCTTTACAACTTTAAACCATTTATATAATAAAAGGAAATAATGAATATTCAAATATCATAGGTAGCAAATAAAGGATGACGAACAGAGGAATGAAAACAAACATATAGGAGAGGATGATCAAGCATAATGATGTGCACCAATCTATTAATCTGAATTACTAAGTAGCCTGTTTACACTACAGCTCTACAATAAAAAAAACATTTGTAGCCTTTCTTTTAAGCAGTTGAAGAAATTAATACAAGTAGGCCTACTTGAAGAAATCGTTGAATTGTATTATATTCAGTTTATTTGTATTAAGTTAAAATAACACACATTTCAGTTTCAAGTTTTATTTCTGCATTTTCCATAAACAATAACAAAAATAAAAATGAATACATTTTAGCAATATAATGATAAGTAATACAAGTAGTAATTCACAAATAAATAAATATAAATAATCAATAGTACAATTAATCGTATTTGGAAAGAAAGAAAAGGGGGAGAATGCAGAAGACCGATATCGTAAGCAGAGCTTGAAATGATGGTGGGACACCTTTGGGAAAAATACTACGCCAGGAACGTGAAAAACAAAACTTTTATTGTCATATATGCCTATAATCGGACATATTTAAAAACTGAAATGTGGCACCACCCAAAAAATATAATTCTGAGATCCTCCTTTGTCTTTAATTTGCACCTGGAAATAAATTCCTTGTTGCTCGTCTATGTCATCGCGGCGAAAAATTTCAGACTTTTCTTCTTTTGAGGAGCTACTTACACATGAAGCCTCAGACAAATGTGCCAAAGAAGTTTTGTCTTCTTGTGTTCCTGAAAACAAAGTTTTGGGCAATAGTTTTCAAGTCCATTTATAGAAACGCATGAAGCTTCCAGCCCGGAACCTAAGTGTGCAAATATATTTGGGGAGGGCGAGGTCAATGGTAGCCTATCCGAGCCCGAACAAAATATTGGGGGGGGGGGGGCTCATGATAACCGAGCCCGGCCAAAATATTGAAGGGGGGGCTCAATGATATCCGAGCCCCTCAAAAATATGGGAGGGGGTGCTCAATGATAACAGAGTCCCACCAAAATATTTGGGGGTCTCAATGATATCCGAGATCCACCAAATATATTTGTTGGGGTCAATGATAATGATTGGAGAGGAGGAGGGTTAATGATATCCGAGCCCCGCAATAAGTATTGGGGGCGGCTCAATGATATCTGAGCCCCACTTAAATATTGGGGGCTCAATGATATCTGAGCCCCTAAGGACTCAATGATATCTAAGCCCCACCAAAAAAAATGGGGGGCTCAATGATATCTGAGCCCCCCAAGATTTGTTTTGGGGGGCGGGGGGCTCTGTCCCCCCGGTTCCTGAGCCTATACCTGAGTAACCCATGAACTGTTGACATCATCCTATATCTATCATCTGAATGGGTGAATTATGTAAACACTTATCCCGAGTTACAAGAAGACCTATTCTCGAGTATTGCGAGTGCCTCTTTAATGATGAGAGGAAAAGGGGACACTTATCAGATAAGAAAAGGAGCTCGTTTCAAAGTACAAAGAGTAAGTATCAGAGGTGAAGTGGGAGCCCTGCTTTAAGCAGGGCTCCCACTTAGCCGAGATGTATTGGCGTGTTATGGCGAGATGTGATGAATTGCCTCAAAGAGGCACTCGCAATACTCGCGTTCACGTTCTTCCTAAACTCGGGATAACTCGCGACAACTCGGTATGGCTCGGCGTAACTTTTTACAACATTCCACGGCTCTCCTCGAAGTCACGAGCAGTTCCAGAATTTTGAACATGTTCAAACTTTTCACTGACTCGTTGTAACTCGATGTGAACTCGCTTACACACGTAATATACTCGCATTACTCGTAACAAACTTGCACTGCACTCTTCATAACTCGTAGCAACTCGCCACCTTCAGGTATACGCGAGTGCTATTCGAGTTTCCAAGAGTGGAGTACGAGCACGACGATCGTTCTGCGAGTCATGCCGAGTTGCGTACGATATTAACGCGAGTTTAGATCGAGTACGGGGACTTCAGACTAGTTTCGTATGAGCATGAGCAGAGCGAGCATAACGAGCATGACGAGCGCACCATGATACGTCAGCTGGCCTACAATTGTGCAGAGGATCAAGGCCTGTTCTTCCTCCAACAGATCAAGCAAATATGCTTCTGGCATCCATCTTTATTTTGGAGAGCGCCAAAATCAGAGGCAGCCCTATCCGGGGGGCAGGGGAGCAGGGAGGGGGAGGGCAGGGGGGCCAGTGCCCCCACTTTTCAAGTAATCGAAATTTGCCCCTTTTTACATAGGAAAAGTGCCCCTTTATCTTTGAAAATTTACCCTATTAATTTGTAGAAGTGCCCCTACCCCTTTTCACCTCTTATAACTGCCCCTTTTCCTTCGACAAGTTCCCATTTTCCTTTGCAATAAGTGCCCCTTTTCACTTTTCATAAGTGCCCCCTTCACCTCTGATAATTTGCCTTATTCAAATCTGAGATTTGCCTCTTTTATTTTGACAAGTGCCCCTTCTCCTTTGTAAGAAATGCCCCTTCCCCTGTTAATAACTACCCCCTTTTATTCTCGGATACGCGCATCTTATATTTCAACATGTTCCCTTTTTCCTTTTTAATAAGGGACCTATCCCTTTTTTTAAAATAAATTTCCCTTTTCATTTCTTATAAATGCCCCTATCAGATAGGGGCCTCTTTTCCGTCGACAAATGCCCATTTCCTATTTTCATCCCTGGTGAGTTTCTCTTTTAGAGATGTAAGAAGTGCCTCATTTTCACCTCTGATTACTCTTTGTACTTTGAAACGAGCTCCTTTTCTTTTCTGATAAGTGTCCCCTTTTTCCTCTCATCATTCAACGCGCCCCTAATTTCAAGCGACTAACAGCACCTCCTCCTAAAGCTCGCTCGCATTTATAGATGATATACTATGTTACTTTATATCAAAGGTCTTATTAGTCTTCCGTTATTAAAAAAATCTGCATATAACCTCATCAGCATTGGGTTTTTTGCTCTTTATAAGATGTAATTTTTCGCACTGCGACCTCACAAATCTTTACAAAATTTCCTCGCTCCATTCGCTCGGTCGCAAATAAATGTGACGACCATCACCGTACACAACTACAACGTATGATGCTTAAACAATATATTGTACTGTATACAAAGTGAAACAAATGTTGAAATCATCTCTGATAATGTAATCACAATGTAAGGGTATATATCAATGTCTAAAACATTGTATAATTTCGTTTTGAGATTTCCCTTTGAAGATGCTCTTTTTTATTGGTGCCCCCTCCTCCCTCCAACTTCGGAAGTCGCTTGGCCGCCCCTGGCCAAAATTATGCATTTTCCGCCCCTTGATCGCATATGAATCGTTGAAAACTCTAATCACTCGCTAGAAGATCTTGATAACTCGTTGGTAGATGGGTACAAGTCGTACGCAAGTCATCGCAACTCATACCGAGCTCGCGTGACTCGTACATCCATCGTAGAAAACTCGATAATGCGTCGTATGATAATTTAGACAAATACTATGCAAATGAGTAAATTTCAAGCGAGTTCACGCGAGTTTACGCGAGTTCAAGCTCGCCACAACTCGAGACTCCAACTTGGCTAAGTGGGAGCCCTGCTTTAGAATTCTTACTACATGGCGCACATCAAACACATGGAGCGCAGTATATCTTTTATTTTAAAGAATGGAATACAAATGGAATATGTGTAAGCCGCTGATCAGTTTAAAATGTCAGCTATATGAAACAATTATTAGTAAGATGATTATTGTGTATGTTTCATTGTGACTACATACATGACCTGCCTGATGTCATTAGTTTTGGAGATTACCAGGAGGGTATTATGTACGAGCATAAACGTGTGTATGTTAATTGTGGAAACAGGTTTTCAAACATTGTCAATCGTCAGATCACCAGATTGGGATTATTGAAAAGGAACTGCAATTTATTATATAACTAAGCTTTTTCTCTTTCAAAAGCATAAGGGGATTTCTCAAATACAAGCATTTCTCAAATACATTTTCAATATCATGAAGCTCAAACAGTGTTGATATATAGATGCACAAATTTCTTTAAAGAGAGTGATGTCTTGCGCCTTTTAAACATCCTAATTGTGTTGATGTCGTTATGGGTGTTTCTATTGGCCTAGGAATTGTACCATTACTGACCACTGCAATTGTTACAAAATGCCCACATGACATTACTCTTACTCTTTATTATATATTAATATGATTACTGATTTATTGACATGCTTTCTTCAGGCCTATATATTAAACACTGAGCTAGGTATTATATTTCATTAGTCCATTTATAGAAACGCATGAAGCTTCCAGCCCGGAACCTAAGTGTGCAAATATATTTGGGGAGGGCGAGGTCAATGGTAGCCTATCCGAGCCCGAACAAAATATTGGGGGGGGGGGGCTCATGATAACCGAGCCCGGCCAAAATATTGAAGGGGGGGCTCAATGATATCCGAGCCCCTCAAAAATATGGGAGGGGGTGCTCAATGATAACAGAGTCCCACCAAAATATTTGGGGGTCTCAATGATATCCGAGATCCACCAAATATATTTGTTGGGGTCAATGATAATGATTGGAGAGGAGGAGGGTTAATGATATCCGAGCCCCGCAATAAGTATTGGGGGCGGCTCAATGATATCTGAGCCCCACTTAAATATTGGGGGCTCAATGATATCTGAGCCCCTAAGGACTCAATGATATCTAAGCCCCACCAAAAAAAATGGGGGGCTCAATGATATCTGAGCCCCCCAAGATTTTTTTTGGGGGGCGGGGGGCTCTGTCCCCCCGGTTCCTGAGCCTATACCTGAGTAACCCATGAACTGTTGACATCATCCTATATCTATCATCTGAATGGGTGAATTATGTAAACACTTATCCCGAGTTACAAGAAGACCTATTCTCGAGTATTGCGAGTGCCTCTTTAATGATGAGAGGAAAAGGGGACACTTATCAGATAAGAAAAGGAGCTCGTTTCAAAGTACAAAGAGTAAGTATCAGAGGTGAAGTGGGAGCCCTGCTTTAAGCAGGGCTCCCACTTAGCCGAGATGTATTGGCGTGTTATGGCGAGATGTGATGAATTGCCTCAAAGAGGCACTCGCAATACTCGCGTTCACGTTCTTCCTGAACTCGGGATAACTCGCGACAACTCGGTATGGCTCGGCGTAACTTTTTACAACATTCCACGGCTCTCCTCGAAGTCACGAGCAGTTCCAGAATTTTGAACATGTTCAAACTTTTCACTGACTCGTTGTAACTCGATGTGAACTCGCTTACACACGTAATATACTCGCATTACTCGTAACAAACTTGCACTGCACTCTTCATAACTCGTAGCAACTCGCCACCTTCAGGTATACGCGAGTGCTATTCGAGTTTCCAAGAGTGGAGTACGAGCACGACGATCGTTCTGCGAGTCATGCCGAGTTGCGTACGATATTAACGCGAGTTTAGATCGAGTACGGGGACTTCAGACTAGTTTCGTATGAGCATGAGCAGAGCGAGCATAACGAGCATGACGAGCGCACCATGATACGTCAGCTGGCCTACAATTGTGCAGAGGATCAAGGCCTGTTCTTCCTCCAACAGATCAAGCAAATATGCTTCTGGCATCCATCTTTATTTTGGAGAGCGCCAAAATCAGAGGCAGCCCTATCCGGGGGGCAGGGGAGCAGGGAGGGGGAGGGCAGGGGGGCCAGTGCCCCCACTTTTCAAGTAATCGAAATTTGCCCCTTTTTACATAGGAAAAGTGCCCCTTTATCTTTGAAAATTTACCCTATTAATTTGTAGAAGTGCCCCTACCCCTTTTCACCTCTTATAACTGCCCCTTTTCCTTCGACAAGTTCCCATTTTCCTTTGCAATAAGTGCCCCTTTTCACTTTTCATAAGTGCCCCCTTCACCTCTGATAATTTGCCTTATTCAAATCTGAGATTTGCCTCTTTTATTTTGACAAGTGCCCCTTCTCCTTTGTAAGAAATGCCCCTTCCCCTGTTAATAACTACCCCCTTTTATTCTCGGATACGCGCATCTTATATTTCAACATGTTCCCTTTTTCCTTTTTAATAAGGGACCTATCCCTTTTTTTAAAATAAATTTCCCTTTTCATTTCTTATAAATGCCCCTATCAGATAGGGGCCTCTTTTCCGTCGACAAATGCCCATTTCCTATTTTCATCCCTGGTGAGTTTCTCTTTTAGAGATGTAAGAAGTGCCTCATTTTCACCTCTGATTACTCTTTGTACTTTGAAACGAGCTCCTTTTCTTTTCTGATAAGTGTCCCCTTTTTCCTCTCATCATTCAACGCGCCCCTAATTTCAAGCGACTAACAGCACCTCCTCCTAAAGCTCGCTCGCATTTATAGATGATATACTATGTTACTTTATATCAAAGGTCTTATTAGTCTTCCGTTATTAAAAAAATCTGCATATAACCTCATCAGCATTGGGTTTTTTGCTCTTTATAAGATGTAATTTTTCGCACTGCGACCTCACAAATCTTTACAAAATTTCCTCGCTCCATTCGCTCGGTCGCAAATAAATGTGACGACCATCACCGTACACAACTACAACGTATGATGCTTAAACAATATATTGTGCTGTATACAAAGTGAAACAAATGTTGAAATCATCTCTGATAATGTAATCACAATGTAAGGGTATATATCAATGTCTAAAACATTGTATAATTTCGTTTTGAGATTTCCCTTTGAAGATGCTCTTTTTTATTGGTGCCCCCTCCTCCCTCCAACTTCGGAAGTCGCTTGGCCGCCCCTGGCCAAAATTATGCATTTTCCGCCCCTTGATCGCATATGAATCGTTGAAAACTCTAATCACTCGCTAGAAGATCTTGATAACTCGTTGGTAGATGGGTACAAGTCGTACGCAAGTCATCGCAACTCATACCGAGCTCGCGTGACTCGTACATCCATCGTAGAAAACTCGATAATGCGTCGTATGATAATTCAGACAAATACTATGCAAATGAGTAAATTTCAAGCGAGTTCACGCGAGTTTACGCGAGTTCAAGCTCGCCACAACTCGAGACTCCAACTTGGCTAAGTGGGAGCCCTGCTTTAGAATTCTTACTACATGGCGCACATCAAACACATGGAGCGCAGTATATCTTTTATTTTAAAGAATGGAATACAAATGGAATATGTGTAAGCCGCTGATCAGTTTAAAATGTCAGCTATATGAAACAATTATTAGTAAGATGATTATTGTGTATGTTTCATTGTGACTACATACATGACCTGCCTGATGTCATTAGTTTTGGAGATTACCAGGAGGGTATTATGTACGAGCATAAACGTGTGTATGTTAATTGTGGAAACAGGTTTTCAAACATTGTCAATCGTCAGATCACCAGATTGGGATTATTGAAAAGGAACTGCAATTTATTATATAACTAAGCTTTTTCTCTTTCAAAAGCATAAGGGGATTTCTCAAATACAAGCATTTCTCAAATACATTTTCAATATCATGAAGCTCAAACAGTGTTGATATATAGATGCACAAATTTCTTTAAAGAGAGTGATGTCTTGCGCCTTTTAAACATCCTAATTGTGTTGATGTCGTTATGGGTGTTTCTATTGGCCTAGGAATTGTACCATTACTGACCACTGCAATTGTTACAAAATGCCCACATGACATTACTCTTACTCTTTATTATATATTAATATGATTACTGATTTATTGACATGCTTTCTTCAGGCCTATATATTAAACACTGAGCTAGGTATTATATTTCATTAGTCCATTTATAGAAACGCATGAAGCTTCCAGCCCGGAACCTAAGTGTGCAAATATATTTGGGGAGGGCGAGGTCAATGGTAGCCTATCCGAGCCCGAACAAAATATTGGGGGGGGGGGGGCTCATGATAACCGAGCCCGGCCAAAATATTGAAGGGGGGGCTCAATGATATCCGAGCCCCTCAAAAATATGGGAGGGGGTGCTCAATGATAACAGAGTCCCACCAAAATATTTGGGGGTCTCAATGATATCCGAGATCCACCAAATATATTTGTTGGGGTCAATGATAATGATTGGAGAGGAGGAGGGTTAATGATATCCGAGCCCCGCAATAAGTATTGGGGGCGGCTCAATGATATCTGAGCCCCACTTAAATATTGGGGGCTCAATGATATCTGAGCCCCTAAGGACTCAATGATATCTAAGCCCCACCAAAAAAAATGGGGGGCTCAATGATATCTGAGCCCCCCAAGATTTTTTTTGGGGGGCGGGGGGCTCTGTCCCCCCGGTTCCTGAGCCTATACCTGAGTAACCCATGAACTGTTGACATCATCCTATATCTATCATCTGAATGGGTGAATTATGTAAACACTTATCCCGAGTTACAAGAAGACCTATTCTCGAGTATTGCGAGTGCCTCTTTAATGATGAGAGGAAAAGGGGACACTTATCAGATAAGAAAAGGAGCTCGTTTCAAAGTACAAAGAGTAAGTATCAGAGGTGAAGTGGGAGCCCTGCTTTAAGCAGGGCTCCCACTTAGCCGAGATGTATTGGCGTGTTATGGCGAGATGTGATGAATTGCCTCAAAGAGGCACTCGCAATACTCGCGTTCACGTTCTTCCTGAACTCGGGATAACTCGCGACAACTCGGTATGGCTCGGCGTAACTTTTTACAACATTCCACGGCTCTCCTCGAAGTCACGAGCAGTTCCAGAATTTTGAACATGTTCAAACTTTTCACTGACTCGTTGTAACTCGATGTGAACTCGCTTACACACGTAATATACTCGCATTACTCGTAACAAACTTGCACTGCACTCTTCATAACTCGTAGCAACTCGCCACCTTCAGGTATACGCGAGTGCTATTCGAGTTTCCAAGAGTGGAGTACGAGCACGACGATCGTTCTGCGAGTCATGCCGAGTTGCGTACGATATTAACGCGAGTTTAGATCGAGTACGGGGACTTCAGACTAGTTTCGTATGAGCATGAGCAGAGCGAGCATAACGAGCATGACGAGCGCACCATGATACGTCAGCTGGCCTACAATTGTGCAGAGGATCAAGGCCTGTTCTTCCTCCAACAGATCAAGCAAATATGCTTCTGGCATCCATCTTTATTTTGGAGAGCGCCAAAATCAGAGGCAGCCCTATCCGGGGGGCAGGGGAGCAGGGAGGGGGAGGGCAGGGGGGCCAGTGCCCCCACTTTTCAAGTAATCGAAATTTGCCCCTTTTTACATAGGAAAAGTGCCCCTTTATCTTTGAAAATTTACCCTATTAATTTGTAGAAGTGCCCCTACCCCTTTTCACCTCTTATAACTGCCCCTTTTCCTTCGACAAGTTCCCATTTTCCTTTGCAATAAGTGCCCCTTTTCACTTTTCATAAGTGCCCCCTTCACCTCTGATAATTTGCCTTATTCAAATCTGAGATTTGCCTCTTTTATTTTGACAAGTGCCCCTTCTCCTTTGTAAGAAATGCCCCTTCCCCTGTTAATAACTACCCCCTTTTATTCTCGGATACGCGCATCTTATATTTCAACATGTTCCCTTTTTCCTTTTTAATAAGGGACCTATCCCTTTTTTTAAAATAAATTTCCCTTTTCATTTCTTATAAATGCCCCTATCAGATAGGGGCCTCTTTTCCGTCGACAAATGCCCATTTCCTATTTTCATCCCTGGTGAGTTTCTCTTTTAGAGATGTAAGAAGTGCCTCATTTTCACCTCTGATTACTCTTTGTACTTTGAAACGAGCTCCTTTTCTTTTCTGATAAGTGTCCCCTTTTTCCTCTCATCATTCAACGCGCCCCTAATTTCAAGCGACTAACAGCACCTCCTCCTAAAGCTCGCTCGCATTTATAGATGATATACTATGTTACTTTATATCAAAGGTCTTATTAGTCTTCCGTTATTAAAAAAATCTGCATATAACCTCATCAGCATTGGGTTTTTTGCTCTTTATAAGATGTAATTTTTCGCACTGCGACCTCACAAATCTTTACAAAATTTCCTCGCTCCATTCGCTCGGTCGCAAATAAATGTGACGACCATCACCGTACACAACTACAACGTATGATGCTTAAACAATATATTGTGCTGTATACAAAGTGAAACAAATGTTGAAATCATCTCTGATAATGTAATCACAATGTAAGGGTATATATCAATGTCTAAAACATTGTATAATTTCGTTTTGAGATTTCCCTTTGAAGATGCTCTTTTTTATTGGTGCCCCCTCCTCCCTCCAACTTCGGAAGTCGCTTGGCCGCCCCTGGCCAAAATTATGCATTTTCCGCCCCTTGATCGCATATGAATCGTTGAAAACTCTAATCACTCGCTAGAAGATCTTGATAACTCGTTGGTAGATGGGTACAAGTCGTACGCAAGTCATCGCAACTCATACCGAGCTCGCGTGACTCGTACATCCATCGTAGAAAACTCGATAATGCGTCGTATGATAATTCAGACAAATACTATGCAAATGAGTAAATTTCAAGCGAGTTCACGCGAGTTTACGCGAGTTCAAGCTCGCCACAACTCGAGACTCCAACTTGGCTAAGTGGGAGCCCTGCTTTAGAATTCTTACTACATGGCGCACATCAAACACATGGAGCGCAGTATATCTTTTATTTTAAAGAATGGAATACAAATGGAATATGTGTAAGCCGCTGATCAGTTTAAAATGTCAGCTATATGAAACAATTATTAGTAAGATGATTATTGTGTATGTTTCATTGTGACTACATACATGACCTGCCTGATGTCATTAGTTTTGGAGATTACCAGGAGGGTATTATGTACGAGCATAAACGTGTGTATGTTAATTGTGGAAACAGGTTTTCAAACATTGTCAATCGTCAGATCACCAGATTGGGATTATTGAAAAGGAACTGCAATTTATTATATAACTAAGCTTTTTCTCTTTCAAAAGCATAAGGGGATTTCTCAAATACAAGCATTTCTCAAATACATTTTCAATATCATGAAGCTCAAACAGTGTTGATATATAGATGCACAAATTTCTTTAAAGAGAGTGATGTCTTGCGCCTTTTAAACATCCTAATTGTGTTGATGTCGTTATGGGTGTTTCTATTGGCCTAGGAATTGTACCATTACTGACCACTGCAATTGTTACAAAATGCCCACATGACATTACTCTTACTCTTTATTATATATTAATATGATTACTGATTTATTGACATGCTTTCTTCAGGCCTATATATTAAACACTGAGCTAGGTATTATATTTCATTAGTCCATTTATAGAAACGCATGAAGCTTCCAGCCCGGAACCTAAGTGTGCAAATATATTTGGGGAGGGCGAGGTCAATGGTAGCCTATCCGAGCCCGAACAAAATATTGGGGGGGGGGGGGGCTCATGATAACCGAGCCCGGCCAAAATATTGAAGGGGGGGCTCAATGATATCCGAGCCCCTCAAAAATATGGGAGGGGGTGCTCAATGATAACAGAGTCCCACCAAAATATTTGGGGGTCTCAATGATATCCGAGATCCACCAAATATATTTGTTGGGGTCAATGATAATGATTGGAGAGGAGGAGGGTTAATGATATCCGAGCCCCGCAATAAGTATTGGGGGCGGCTCAATGATATCTGAGCCCCACTTAAATATTGGGGGCTCAATGATATCTGAGCCCCTAAGGACTCAATGATATCTAAGCCCCACCAAAAAAAATGGGGGGCTCAATGATATCTGAGCCCCCCAAGATTTTTTTTGGGGGGCGGGGGGCTCTGTCCCCCCGGTTCCTGAGCCTATACCTGAGTAACCCATGAACTGTTGACATCATCCTATATCTATCATCTGAATGGGTGAATTATGTAAACACTTATCCCGAGTTACAAGAAGACCTATTCTCGAGTATTGCGAGTGCCTCTTTAATGATGAGAGGAAAAGGGGACACTTATCAGATAAGAAAAGGAGCTCGTTTCAAAGTTCAAAGAGTAAGTATCAGAGGTGAAGTGGGAGCCCTGCTTTAAGCAGGGCTCCCACTTAGCCGAGATGTATTGGCGTGTTATGGCGAGATGTGATGAATTGCCTCAAAGAGGCACTCGCAATACTCGCGTTCACGTTCTTCCTGAACTCGGGATAACTCGCGACAACTCGGTATGGCTCGGCGTAACTTTTTACAACATTCCACGGCTCTCCTCGAAGTCACGAGCAGTTCCAGAATTTTGAACATGTTCAAACTTTTCACTGACTCGTTGTAACTCGATGTGAACTCGCTTACACACGTAATATACTCGCATTACTCGTAACAAACTTGCACTGCACTCTTCATAACTCGTAGCAACTCGCCACCTTCAGGTATACGCGAGTGCTATTCGAGTTTCCAAGAGTGGAGTACGAGCACGACGATCGTTCTGCGAGTCATGCCGAGTTGCGTACGATATTAACGCGAGTTTAGATCGAGTACGGGGACTTCAGACTAGTTTCGTATGAGCATGAGCAGAGCGAGCATAACGAGCATGACGAGCGCACCATGATACGTCAGCTGGCCTACAATTGTGCAGAGGATCAAGGCCTGTTCTTCCTCCAACAGATCAAGCAAATATGCTTCTGGCATCCATCTTTATTTTGGAGAGCGCCAAAATCAGAGGCAGCCCTATCCGGGGGGCAGGGGAGCAGGGAGGGGGAGGGCAGGGGGGCCAGTGCCCCCACTTTTCAAGTAATCGAAATTTGCCCCTTTTTACATAGGAAAAGTGCCCCTTTATCTTTGAAAATTTACCCTATTAATTTGTAGAAGTGCCCCTACCCCTTTTCACCTCTTATAACTGCCCCTTTTCCTTCGACAAGTTCCCATTTTCCTTTGCAATAAGTGCCCCTTTTCACTTTTCATAAGTGCCCCCTTCACCTCTGATAATTTGCCTTATTCAAATCTGAGATTTGCCTCTTTTATTTTGACAAGTGCCCCTTCTCCTTTGTAAGAAATGCCCCTTCCCCTGTTAATAACTACCCCCTTTTATTCTCGGATACGCGCATCTTATATTTCAACATGTTCCCTTTTTCCTTTTTAATAAGGGACCTATCCCTTTTTTTTAAATAAATTTCCCTTTTCATTTCTTATAAATGCCCCTATCAGATAGGGGCCTCTTTTCCGTCGACAAATGCCCATTTCCTATTTTCATCCCTGGTGAGTTTCTCTTTTAGAGATGTAAGAAGTGCCTCATTTTCACCTCTGATTACTCTTTGTACTTTGAAACGAGCTCCTTTTCTTTTCTGATAAGTGTCCCCTTTTTCCTCTCATCATTCAACGCGCCCCTAATTTCAAGCGACTAACAGCACCTCCTCCTAAAGCTCGCTCGCATTTATAAATGATATACTATGTTACTTTATATCAAAGGTCTTATTAGTCTTCCGTTATTAAAAAAATCTGCATATAACCTCATCAGCATTGGGTTTTTTGCTCTTTATAAGATGTAATTTTTCGCACTGCGACCTCACAAATCTTTACAAAATTTCCTCGCTCCATTCGCTCGGTCGCAAATAAATGTGACGACCATCACCGTACACAACTACAACGTATGATGCTTAAACAATATATTGTACTGTATACAAAGTGAAACAAATGTTGAAATCATCTCTGATAATGTAATCACAATGTAAGGGTATATATCAATGTCTAAAACATTGTATAATTTCGTTTTGAGATTTCCCTTTGAAGATGCTCTTTTTTATTGGTGCCCCCTCCTCCCTCCAACTTCGGAAGTCGCTTGGCCGCCCCTGGCCAAAATTATGCATTTTCCGCCCCTTGATCGCATATGAATCGTTGAAAACTCTAATCACTCGCTAGAAGATCTTGATAACTCGTTGGTAGATGGGTACAAGTCGTACGCAAGTCATCGCAACTCATACCGAGCTCGCGTGACTCGTACATCCATCGTAGAAAACTCGATAATGCGTCGTATGATAATTCAGACAAATACTATGCAAATGAGTAAATTTCAAGCGAGTTCACGCGAGTTTACGCGAGTTCAAGCTCGCCACAACTCGAGACTCCAACTTGGCTAAGTGGGAGCCCTGCTTTAGAATTCTTACTACATGGCGCACATCAAACACATGGAGCGCAGTATATCTTTTATTTTAAAGAATGGAATACAAATGGAATATGTGTAAGCCGCTGATCAGTTTAAAATGTCAGCTATATGAAACAATTATTAGTAAGATGATTATTGTGTATGTTTCATTGTGACTACATACATGACCTGCCTGATGTCATTAGTTTTGGAGATTACCAGGAGGGTATTATGTACGAGCATAAACGTGTGTATGTTAATTGTGGAAACAGGTTTTCAAACATTGTCAATCGTCAGATCACCAGATTGGGATTATTGAAAAGGAACTGCAATTTATTATATAACTAAGCTTTTTCTCTTTCAAAAGCATAAGGGGATTTCTCAAATACAAGCATTTCTCAAATACATTTTCAATATCATGAAGCTCAAACAGTGTTGATATATAGATGCACAAATTTCTTTAAAGAGAGTGATGTCTTGCGCCTTTTAAACATCCTAATTTTGTTGATGTCGTTATGGGTGTTTCTATTGGCCTAGGAATTGTACCATTACTGACCACTGCAATTGTTACAAAATGCCCACATGACATTACTCTTACTCTTTATTATATATTAATATGATTACTGATTTATTGACATGCTTTCTTCAGGCCTATATATTAAACACTGAGCTAGGTATTATATTTCATTATCTTTATACTTGTATCTTACGTCATTTAATACACTTACATGTTAATACTGTTTAGGGCCTTGTATACTCTAAGCTATATATCCTGCGTCTTTAATAACTAATACACTATGTCTGATTTCAATGATTTTTCTCAACCCTGTTGAAGATACCAGCCTCCTTTACTCTTTATATTGAATTCCTCATTACTTTAATATAATGCCGCTTGTATCATAATGATAATAATTTCCTTGGTACATCTAAGTGATATCCTTCTTTGTAGGATTATGCGATATGTAATAAATTTGTCATTTTTGTTTTAGTGTTTGGAAGGAGGGGGGTACATAGATTTATAGATTCATCATAATTTTGGCTCCCCCTTCTTAGTATGATTCCACGACTTTCAAACCAATGTAAGTTTCTCTTCATGAAACGCATAATGTTCACTGTTTTTGTTATTACATACTATTATTTTATGTGGTTTCCTTAAATATTATTGCACAAACGTTTCATTCATTTGTGTTATTCTGGCATATTGCATGCAATTTATAGAACTCTCTGTTCTCTCTTTACTTCTGCATGTAGGCTAAATGTCATGTTCATAGTAATCAAAATGTTCATCATGCACAATGAATAGCACGTTCTCTCTTGTCATCGTAACAGATTTAAACGACTTAGGGATTATACAAGACCTTGCTGGGAAAGTTGAATGTATCGTGCTGTCCGTTCGGTGAGTATTACTTTTTTTCATTCTTCTTATTCACATGGGCTGAATATATTATGACTGAAATCAAATCATATCATTTTGTATCGCTATTCATAATACGACAAGAGGGTCGCTATTTATGATACGAACTGAGGGTCGCTATTCATAATACAGAGTGAGGGTCGATATTCAAAAGGGTAATTATTCTTAAGGTTCATTATGCATAATCGAAGAAGAGGGTCGCTATTTATAAGACGAGAAGAGGTTCGCTATTCATAATACGAGGAAAGGGTCGCTAATCATAACAAAATGAAAATGAAATAAGCAATAAACAAAATGATAATAACAAAGCGAAACAATGGAAAGGGGACACCCTACGACTGAGGCGTATAGGCACGGGCGGGGGACGCCAAATGATCCCGAATATTTGTTTTAACATTTTTTATTGAAAACATATTGAAAACTTACGTTTCTGAACAAAAAAGGCGTGACCCATCATCCCGGCCCCGGCCCCGTCCCCGCCCCCCCCCCCCCTTAAACAGTCCGACCACTCTGCGCCATTTGGCTTACCTTCCTTGCAGTATTCCCTGGGTATAAGTAAATATTACCGACAATTCTCGTCCAAGTAGTTCATAGATGGCGTAGCCTGTGTGTATTTCACGGGGGGGGGGGGGGTTCGATTGGGTTGTAGCAGCGTTGCCATTAAGGGACTGATCTATCATGTCCCTGATCCTCGGCAAAGTAAGAAAGCGACAGAGAGGGGGTAGTATAGCCTTACGTTATATACCATATTCAAGCTTTTCGTATGTATACAATATTGCACTATATATTTTCCATATATAAAGTAAGGAAGTTAGATTTTCAAAATTTTAGCCAAATGAGATACGATTTTGTGACAAAGCATTTTGCAAACAGTGGCGTCCCCTGTATTTTTGTCTTTATAAAAGTGTATTTTTCTTTTTAGCTTTGATGACGATACAGAGACATCCCAATAATCTAGCTAACAGGGACTTTTAGTTTGAATGGACGAGAACGGCGTGAACGTCCACTGATCATGCGTGTCCATGGCAAGCCGTTTTAACATTTATTCCTATTTCTTGATATCAAGAATTCAATTCTTGATATTCGTGGGAGAGTGAGCATGGGATAGCAATCTATAATGCTTTTAATACGTTCTTTTTTTAAAGATCAAAAGAACATTCTATTCCTGTTCATGACTCCCCTCAGGGAGTAAATTTACTCCGTAATGTAGGGAGTAAATTGACACCCCACAATAAGGTGTAAATTTGCACCCCAAGGCTATGATTTTACTCCCTTTAAGCACTGAGATTTGCACCTAATAGTGCTTAATCAACACCTTTTTTTTCAAATTTACACCCGTGGGGTTGAATTTTATACCCTATATGATAGGTTCCACACCCTGTGGGGAGTAAATCTACACCCTTCTTATGCGCATCATCAACCAATTCATCATCCATGCTTCGTAATCACCGTCACTGATTCTCATTCTTTTGTCTACATTTCACTGCTCTAAAGAAATCAGACCACGATCTCGAGTTATATGTCGA
This sequence comes from Strongylocentrotus droebachiensis, assembly GCA_035222895.1. Taxonomy (NCBI): domain Eukaryota; kingdom Metazoa; phylum Echinodermata; class Echinoidea; order Camarodonta; family Strongylocentrotidae; genus Strongylocentrotus; species Strongylocentrotus droebachiensis. The sequence goes on along the minus strand of JAVYIG010005105.1, from coordinate 83,231 downwards.
AGATCTTTAATGCTTACGTAAACAACAGTTAGTGTGAACTCATTACAATTGCAGAATGTAAAAACCAACTTTTGGATGGACGTATCGGATCAAATGTAGTGGAAGTACCTGAATACACAAACCTACCTTACCGAATATTCTCCCTTTACTTACACGTATAAGAAGGCAATTATGTACTAGTTAGTAAAACCACACTTCTGCTAATTTCATTAAATTATCAAATATAACCTTCAGTACAACTCCCTTATTCTTGATCAGATAACTTTCACACAAATAATATACCTATACGAAACATGATAATTCCCCCAACATGACTAAAATATGTAAATTATGCGTATTTTCCTTCATTTGGCAGGACCTATATCGACACGATGCGCCATTGCTGTAGCGCATGCGCATATGCACTGACCAATCAGAGCTCGTCAGACTAAAATAGGGTGAGGGTGTAAAATTACACCCCTTTAAAAGACTATTCTGTACACCCTTGCGTATTTCCGTGTTTTACTCACTAAAAGATGTAATAGGGGGCGCCCTATTTCTCCAATTTCGTTTTACTCCCCAAGAACACCTTTTATTTCTCTGTGTGTATGATGTGTTCTGTAAATATCTATCTTGTTTCATGACAATTCAAGTCAGCCTTTAATACGCTTCGTTTGTTTTGTTCCCTTTATCATATTTTCTTTTTATTTTGGTTTGGCTATTCAAGTAATGTAGTTTCATTGGCTATATATCTCACGTGTGAACCTTTAAACATGTATAGATGGACTTGAATAACTTTTACATGTATTTTCTGTGTTTGCTTTGAATGTATCATGTCTCGAATTATTAATTAGTGTTGAACCTTTTTTTAACCTGCATGCATATTTATATTTACAGTCCGCATTCGTCCTGTGTTTGTTCTGTATTTATCATCATATCCTGCCCCCTTGTTGCTACGAGGGCTAGGCTATATATCACATCCCAAAATAAAAAAAATAAAAAAATTCTCACGGCATTTTTACTTTAATTTTGTTGCACTATAATATACCTTATCAGACCTCCTATCCTTACCCATCACCATCACCCCCAACAAAAAGATAATAAATGTTTGGTTCATATTCGGACTGTACATTACCTCTTTGTACGTACATGACGCAAAAACCTTCAAGGTCCGAAAGTGTTCAAGCCCCCTACCCCCCCAGAAGCGGATCTAGAAGGGGGTTGGAAGGGGTTGCAACCCCCCCTTGGGCGGCCCCCCCCCCCAAAAAAAAAAAATAGGGAAAAAAAAGAAAAAAAGAAAGAAAAAAAGAAAGAAAAAAGAACGCACGCTGGAGAGAAACCCTTTCAAGTGCAAATATTGTGAGAAGATATTCAACTCATCTGGTAACTTAACCAAACACATGATAACTCTGGATATAACTATGTATTAAACTGTTACTTGATTTAAAAAGACGTTATCATGCACTGCTTTTTATGGTCTCCATTGTGTTAATAGATGCCAGGAAAACATCACTTACGGGGTTCAAATAAACACCCCCCAAAAAATCGGCTCGCCGCTTCGCGGCTCGTGGACGATGCTCCGCATCGTCATTATTTGGGTCAAACCCCCCCCCTTAGCAAAAAGCTAGATCCGCCCCTGCCCCCCCCCCCCTAATGTGCCCCCCCCCCCCCTCTCTCTCTTCTCACCCCTCTCCAGGCAGTAACTAGGTCATGGTCCTTTAATATCACACCTCAATCAGGAAAAATGAGCTAGGAATAACAAAGTTATGTTTGTTTAAAGTAGTGCTTGCATTTCCATAATTTTATTAAACGAATTCGTTTTCACGTGACTGATTGTCAACGAAACGGAGTAAAGTCTTTTGTTAATTCCGGTTTTTGCTACGGCAGGCAGCCAGTGAAAACGAATTCGTTTAATAAAATTATTCGTTTCATTCGCTTTACCTGCTTTGAATAATTAAAAACGGGATGATTCCAGGCAATGAAATGGCTTTTTATCTTCATATTCGTGTATTTTTTTTCTACATAATAAATTACGTGACTGAAAAAATGATGAGAATCGCTGCGATATTCAATTTGGCAGACCCAGATCTCGAATTGTATTCCTTGTGTGTAACCCGTAGTCCTCCTTACCCTCTTTAAACATGTTCGTGGCTCATTTGAATTAATACAGTCATTAGTTGGCGATCTTTCCCATGTGAGGATCGTTGACTAAATCCTATTAGGCCTTTAAGCACCATCTCATAATGAAAGAATGAATAAGACATTAAATTTGTAACATTCAGATGAATTATGAATGCGAGAAGAAAGTTTTCCTCTGTCGTTTTTCATAACGGGTATAGTCTGGAAGGCTATGAGAAACCCGTTGAATAGAGCAAATAATACACAACGGGGCAATCATCTTGTTTTGGCCCATCGTACCACCCCCCCCCCCCCCCTCCCCCGCCCATCTGCCTTTAATTGTGGCAGTAGACATAGGGGATGTTTTACCTCACAAAGACGATAGATATTCCTCTTTAGATGACTGTAAGAAGTCACACTCCATGGTATTAGGTAGAAAGGGGGCACTTATCAAAAGGAGCAAGGGGAACTTGTAACACATTTGTTTAGGGGCAGTCATCATAGGTAAAAGGTGCATTTAAGATGGTCGAATGAGCTCTTTTTAGAATGGAATTGGAACACTCGTCAAGGTAAAAGTTGCACTTATCAGACCCAAATGGGCACTTTTGTGATAGTTCCAGACAATGGGGTGCCCGCCCCCAAGTGCGTAGTCCCACTACTCTTTTCGAAGTCATGCCATGCATATCGAAATAAAGTGTAATGAAACGAGCGGTGCGGTACAAGAGTATTAAGGCTCTACATATTCTATAAAATGCTAAGAAAACAACAACAATACCCCCCCCCCCCACATACTGAACATCTCTTTTGGTATTGTTCGTTCTACATTTCACTTACCAAGAATGCTGTAAAAAATACTTAGTTAACGTTTTCTGTATTACGTTTATATCTTTTGAGAGAAGGTTTGTAATGTATATGCAAGAATTAATGCATTACTTGGTTTGCGAGGATGTGTAGTTACCGAATATTTAGAACGTTAATATTTTACATTATAGAGCCATAATTTTTATATAGAGCATTATTGTTATATACATCAACGTCATTTAACAACATTTCTTTCTGTCTTGAGAAGGTGCTCATTGAAGGGGTCGAAATCGATTATTAGTACTTGAATCAAATAAACAAACAAATAAAAAGTCAGATAATTGCATGTTAAAGCGTTGCATTTTCACAGTGATAAGAGATATTTGTTATAGTGCATTGAGGGGAATAAACTATTTAGCCGTCCCCTTAATCATATAAACGGAGGGTAACATAATGTCCTCGCATTTATGGCCTCTGGAAGACAGGGTGTTTGCAACATAGTTTACGCATATTTTTCTGTTGTTGTGGTGCGTGTGCGTGTGTAATGTAAAGATCGTAGCATCTATTTAAGTACAATACGGACAGAAGGGTGAAACTGCATTTCAAACCTCTTAAAACTGAAAATTTTACAAAAATAAATTATTGTCATTTAGGCGCAAGAAAGTATTTTCCCATTCATTGATAAATGGAAGCACCTTCCCCTCATCCGATGCCTTTATTCTACACAGAATGTTTAGGGTGCTAAGAAACATTGCATCTTCTAACATTCGATGGAGCGTACCGACTGACCGAGGAAAGTTTCATTGTGATATATGCGTTAGGTTTGTGTGTTAGTGTGTAATAAATACATACAATTTAGCTGCTTTCAGGTGGCCTTTAGTAGGGGTGGGTTCCAGAATCAAATTGTATGCATTTTATTATCATCAACCCTTTAATCATCACCAGGTGAATGTTAACGATTATAAATCGGTGCATTTTCTCATTTTTATCTTCAGCCCGTATGATATTGAAATTTACCCAGAATGGATCAAAGAAATAAAGAGGATTACAGGTGAGTTTGCCACTAATCCTTAATGGTAGGTAGGATAATAAGTGAAGACATATGAAGGTTTATCTTTAATAAAATTTAAATGTATAAAGTGAAGAGATGAACAATTGAATAGTATCACTAGCCAGGCTACTATAACGCATGAATCAGTCTTATATGCAGGTTGTTAAAGTTTGTTTTATGTTAGTGTTTTGTGTTGTGAAATAAACGATACACGAGGAACAACTATTATTCAATAGATATTATATGAACATTTCTGCAATCAAAGAGGCCGCCATCCTAGTCAATCATCGCTTATGATTACGGTCTCCTGCAGCTTTTCCACAGATAGTTCGGATAATACTTTAAGTTAATAATAATATGTTATAGAAATATAAAGTTTCGTTATTAAATGTATATATGTAAAAATATATCATTGCTTGTACACTTTGTATTTATACCTTACGTTTATGTTCTTCGTTATCCAGTTATTATGTTTGGAAAAAATGCAGAAATAAAATAAAATAAAATCAATATGTTTCGATTGAATAGGCCGCGTCCCTCTATGTGCCATACTTTCTTCCGGAGACATCGCCAAGGCGATACATGAATTGAAGCATCTCGGGATCACTGATATGTACGAAATACCTTTACAAACACCTTTCACTGGTCCCATTCGCTCACACGAGGATCAGTCGCAGTTGCTTGACCTTCTACGTGGATGCCTTCGTGAAGGTGACAGAAAGTTAGCAGCTAATGATCTGAAGAAGATATGCGCGAATCCAAGATGTAAATTGCTCTATGAGAACACCAAGAAAGAGGCAAAAGAAGCAAAGCAGAAGATGTTCACAGATTTCAAAGAGCAAAAACAGGAATTAACGAATGGGCGAGAGCAAGACAGAGCAAACTTCGAGATGAACCTCGAGTCTAAGCAACATCAGGTAGACACTTTGACAGAAATCGTAGGGGAGCAACGGCGAAATGAGACGGTTCTGAGACACCAAGTTGACGAGCTAAAGAAAGGAAGAGAGAGAGACACACTAAGAGCTGAAACAGAGAAGCGCTCATTGGCAGCAGATACGACGATGAACCTCGAGTCTAAGCAACATCAGGTAGACACTTTGACAGAAATCGTAGGGGAGAAACGGCGAAATGAGACGGTTCTGAGACATCAAGTTGAAGAGCTAGAGAAAGGAAGAGAGAGAGACATAGCACGATTTGAAAAGGACAAACAGTTAATAGAATCAAGCTGGAAGAAGAAGCACGACTTTGATCTGGAGCAACTTAAGCGTGAGACCTGGAAGCTGAGAACCAAAATTCAACTAGAAAGTGAGATACGATCAGCAGAGCAGAAGAAGAAAGCAGAGACAAATCGATCGAGTTTCATTCCTTGGGTGACTTCTGGAAACCAGGCTCAGAGTGGTAAGACTTTATTTTCCAATCTCATTTTCATTTCCTACTCCTTTTTTGTTACAGTATACTATGTAACTCCCATTCCATTTTTGGTTACTTTTTAAAATATTTAAGATGTGAAGCTTATCAAGTCCATGTGGTCCTAAACCTAGATTGATATGTTTCTTGTTTGTTTTGGTTGTCATTATGCCAAAAAATAATGCCATTCGATTACATTATACCCAAGGAAATACTGCTATATAATGCTTGTGCATCATTTATACTCTAGCAGTTTAACAAAAAACAACAGAGATACCAGTGAACGATAACGATCATTCAAAATATTTCTCTTATATTTTGTGTCCCTTCAAACTGACTTCATTCATTCATGACAGATGCATCATTATCCGAGGATAATTCAATCGGAGAGCGGGGAAGGAGTGATTCAATCCAAACAGGGTGAGATAAATATATTTACTCTTTTGAACGCATTATTTATCTTATAGTGACAAAATTACTATGGCATTTACTTTTGTGTGTAAAATGAGTGGTGCTAGACTGTTGATAACAGTTTTAAAGATACGGCAGCACTTCTGATCTATGAATCCAAAATCATGTTTAGAAATTTCATGACCACCTGTGATTATGTAGAATCAAAAGTGAATAAAAGATCAAAACTCATTAACAAAAATGAGAATCTTAGCTGCAGTCAAGTCTATTGTTGTTAGAATTAAAAGTGTTATCCTTTAATGAATATATATCAATAACTTGAACATGTTGAGCATGGTCCCATCACCGGAAGAACATATATTTCCCGTGTATTTTCTTCACCTAAGTAAATATTTTAATTACTTTTTAAGTTGATAAGTCATACCCACCTTCTCTGACCCCCCCCCCCCCCCCATGTTTGTCTTTTTTTATGACCGTGTACCATTCTAGAGAGGAGCCCCCAAATGATGAGTTTGCAGGCATATTACGGCATATAGCTGACGCTCTTTACGATGAAGCCAAGATCGACAGCCTTGCTGGTCAGCTGGGAATCCTACATGGTGATATACAGAGAGCACTCATGACCAATGTGAAGTTCAATCGTGTTACCAGTGAAGGAACTCTCCATATGCTGAAACAATGGAGAAGGGGTGTTCTCAGGGAAGATGAACGGATTGAGCTAACAAAGGCACTGCAAGCTGCCAAGTTGGTCGACCTTGCAGACCAGTATCTCAGCGAAAAAAACGTATGTTTTCATTAAGAACAATAATGTAGTTTCAGCAAAATGCTGTTATATTTGATCAACAATGAAGTTCAATGATGAAGTTCAGATTGATAGTATTTTCTGAAGCAAGTTCATTTCCCCCATATGCACTGCTGATATAAATACTAAAGTGACGTAATGCAGGGAAAATAAAGAAAAAGAGAGCCTAGGTACTACTTCAGTTAGCGTTTTTCTCATTATAGCTGTACTCACGAAAAAGCCAAAGAGATGCTGACTAGTAACGTCAAGTTCTCTTCTACTAGCTGGTAAACATGAACAATAAACTATATTTGAAATTCACTGGGATAAGTTATACACAATCGATGTGTTTTGAGAAAAACCCAATTACTTGTTTTCTTTCTTGCTGCCGGTCAGGTGTAGCAGAAGAACAGATCGATGCTGAATATGCCAACGAAGACGTCAATGATCAGCAGCTCTCTAATAGATATGAGACCTCTCTAGAACAGGACCGGACCAAATGACCCGCTGACATCCAGGTACTTCAGGAAGCTACATTAAGCAGTAACCACACTCTTTGAGATGGACATTTAGGAGACATGGCTTTCAAAACCCAGGAGGACTTGACAGATGGAAGTAGGAGTCAACATCTTGACCAATCACGGGAGCGCAGTACAGAGGACTTGGATGAACCTGAAGTGTCCTCTGAAGAAGTTCATTTCACCCTGGTGATGATATGAACAACGTTGTATAACAGCCGTGTAATCATAAGTAACGAAGAAGGTCTGATTTATCAACTCATTCTTATTGATACGTCCCTGGAAAAAATATTGCTCCATTTCCTCGTAAAGATAGTAATGGATGTTTTCCAGCAAGCGCTCAGTTTATAAGGAATCACCACCAGAGAACCTTTATCAATTCCAGTTAACTATACATTATTGTAGCTTGCGAAGTTTCAGGTCCGCTCCGGGACCCTTCATCAGGGCGACTGGTCTTTAGTACCAAATGATTGTTGACCCATGAACACGGTGACGCGGTCGAGGAGCTTCGGCATGGTCGGCCTATTGAAGCGTCTGTGGATGTAAGACGACGCAAGCGAAAACAAAGTAAATCCAGTTGCCTTTTTTAAAAATACATTATCTACTGCCTGGATGGTCGAAAAGAGTCATAGACATATTACTTTCATATTCATTACCCCAACCATATTGTATCAAACACCGCATATATCATTTCAACAATGTGATTTTTTATTTTAATTATTACAAGAATGGATGGCATGCAGAGTGTGATGTTTTTTTAATGTAGATTTGAATTTTCTTTTTGGCAAGATATCTGGATATTGAAATTCAATCAATTCTTGTAGTTATTACAAGAGTCACTCATGATAACCATGCAGATCAGTTTTAATTTAATGTTATACTTTAATCTATCAAAAAAATATTAGGTTTGATTAATCCTATAATATCATTTTTTTTACATGTCACTGTTCTTTTTAGAAGACATTTTAATTCGTAGCAGAAGAATCGAATTATTTTAATTAAAAAGCTGCAACGCTCGTTATTTTGAAATAGATAGGTAAAACTAATCCATGAAAGAATAACGAAATTAATGAATGAATAATGAATTTGAAAATAATGAATAATTGGAATAAGATTTTAAATATTGAAGGATAATATAAAACACTCTGTACATAAGTTTTATCTACAACAGTTTCTTTAGAGCTTTGTTTTTTGTTTTGTTTTTCACGTAAGCGTATATGTATATTAAGGCTGTTTAGTTGTTATTCGGGCCATTTCCAATTTTTCCAACCTTGTCTATGCATTTTAACCGGTTTCTGTACTTGTATTTGGTTTCATATAATCTTGGTCCTTGATACGCCTGGTATACTAGTCATTTCCCCGGTATCTGGTAGAAATAATATCGATTTGTTCTACATTTTTTCGTGGCTATATACACAATTTATTGTCCGCCAACTATCACGTAGTTTTTGTCTAATGTAACAACCTGGTGGAAAGCAGTAATGTGCGTGTGTGAATGTAAACATACAAACATTTATTTTTATCTTGCGGAGCGTTCAGAGGATATGGCGGGCTTTAGTACAATTGTTTTTAGTTAGACGAAATATAAAAGATTTAGAATGGTGAGACATATTTGTTGAGTTAGCAGGTAGTTCATATAGAATACAAATCTGTAATACTATCATTTTAAAGGCGAAGTAAGTTATATTTATGTCAACATCGGAGGGGGAAGCAAGTACCAAATTTATAAAAGATGAAGAAAAACATTTTTGATTATAGGGATGAGGAAAATAAAATAGCCATTAGAATGGGAACACGAGGATTACATTTTCTAAAGTGGTGGCAGCTTAGTGTTATTTAAGATTTGTTCTCCTCTTCAGCGTGAGCTTGTTAAAGTGTAACTCTATTTTGCAGCCTGGTTAACTTACTTATTTAGTATATTTCTTGAGTTGAGAATGTTAGCAGACATCCACTGAGTGAGTAGCGTGTGTGTGTGTGTGGATGCTCGTTTGTGTGAGGGAGGGGTGTATGAAGGAGCAAGACTTTATTCCAGTAGAATAACGTCCAGATTTGTTTAAATGTTGTGTTATACGAGTGAATAACATTCTTGGTACAATTGACTTAGAAATTATGTGTATGTACTTTAAGTTTACTTTTTTGCTCAGTTATATATACTTCAAATGAGTTTTAGTTTAGTTATGTTTATAATGTATAAGCAATTAATATTGAAAAAGTTTATTTGCTTAATTCAATTGTATGTTGGTCTTGTTTGTATTACATTTAGAGGAATAAAAAAAAAATATATATATATATATTAAACAAAAATATAAGAGGGCCTAAAACATTAAAATAACCCAATATTATGCACCATATCTTAATGTTTAGCATTATTATTGTAGGGCTGTATATGGTTCTCCAAGTTAACCTTTGTTGTCCTAAAAGTTGTAAGTTCAATGGTTGCTTTAATTAGCGTCTTTAATTTCTACTCGGCAAAACGGCCGCTTTCGGCTTATACATCGCCTAACACTTATTTATCGGAAGTCTCTAAATGCAGCATAATTACCCTGCATGGCTGTTCTGCGTTTCAAAGAATTTTTTTTTACTAGGTCCCCATTTACTTCATCTGGGTGGAGTGCAGAAAAATGCACGGGGATTAGAACTCACGACCTTATGATTGAATGACTAGAATCAGAACCACTACACTATGACGCTTCCAGATCATGTGCACCTAATACATGTACAATAATAAATCCATTCTTATTGTTAGGTGATTTGATGCCGTCTATACTAGTAAAATTAGCGCATTTACCCCCCCCCCCCCCCCCCAAAAAAAAAAAAAAAATGGAGTAAAATAGTTTTAAAAATATATTAGAAATTTGTTGTGTATTTCATGGTTCTTTTAATTGAAATTTGCCTAAAAGAAAAAGTGATTTAGATGAGCCAATCTGTTTGAAGGTGGTAACACTACATTTACACATATAAACATGTAAACAGAACACAAAAAATAAGTAACTACCCCCCTAAAGAACTGCTCATAATTTCAAAACTCTTAAAATGTATCACGATGTCATCATTCCACAATATTGGTACAGTCGTCATGTAAACTTTGTGTGACAATCAGAGATATTCATCACTGTATGGCTGAATGAGCACAGATTAAAGACAAAATGGCCCGATTCAAAAGTCACAAGACATCTGAAACAGCACATGACTGAATGCATTGATTATGGTTTATGAAACAATGCCGTTGGATATTCCATCCATGTTTATCTTTAAATGGCACATGTGGTTAAATGCATAATTTGCTATTGTAAAACAGTGCATATTGAGAAAAAAATTATTTCAGTAAACTGCAATGATAATTTTGCTTTTGCGAATGTTTAAGTATGAAGACAAAAATTATTAATGTGTGCTTAGTCAACCAATCACTACCAAATAAATATTTTTGCAAGACGAAACGATTCTAGGTTATAACATTTTGAGTAATTATTTAGGAACGGAGTTACTTTTTGTGACAATCAACACTCAAATATTTTTTTTTCGAAGGGGGCTTTTTTAATTTACAAAAAGAGCTCCCTTCCGGTTTCTCATTGGGGTTCTTTTCATGATGATGGGGGCTACTTTTTGGAATGTAATTTGGTTTCTCAATTTTAGCCCGGCCGTATCATATAGATACAGCATTCATAGAGTCTTACAATTCCGTAAATGATTCCGTCCACTTTACTCAAATAGTTACGTTCTTATACTATTATATACATGTCATGTAGTCACTATTTGTTTAATTTATCATTTTGAGCTCCGTCATAGAAATGTCTCAATAATAATTATGGCATAACTTTGGAAAATTATGATTTTGTTGATAGATATTAATTGGTATACGACTATTTGTAAAACATGATTAAATTAAAAAGGAAGAAAAATAGAAAACAATTAAATTGTTCTGTGTGCCTTTCATTTTTAAACTTTTGTCCGTTTTGCTAAACTGTTTCTCATCATTAATCATGGTACTTCATTTTTCAAGTACATTCAGCACCTAAGCAATATAGAACTACCAAATTTGCAATATAGTAGACTCTGCTTAATAAAGAAGTAATAAGAGGATACTGATCAATTGATGTGTGAAACTCCCCGGACGGGAGTCGTACAACAATAAGATTATATAATTAAAGGGCCACTCTAACCCAACTAACATAGCCTTTCAAAACATGAATACACACCTACTTATTAATATTCCAGCCTCTATTTTTTCAAAAAAATATCTAAATTGACCCAAAAATGATAATAGCCATCCATTTTCACAGTTCTCACGCTTGCTGAGCTACGCCTTTCCGAAAAAGGTAATACGGTCACGTGGCTTGATGACGCATTAGACGTCATTGCGGGTATGTCCGATTTGATAATTGCATAATTAGGAATGACGAAATTGCCAGAAACGTACTGGGAATATATCAAGAGCATATTTTTTTCGGATTTTTTTTTTTTGTCTTCAATTAATATTATAGTTTGCCTTTTTTAAGACATTAACCTCCTTTTCACCTGAGAGGCGCCTGCAGTGACGTCAAATGCGTCACTACCGAAACTGGGCTTTTTCTGCGCGTTCTGCTAATGTTATTATTCTCAATTCAATTTGAAAAGTGTACATGTGCTGTATAGCGAATGTTCCGCTATACGTTGCCATCCTCTTTCATTAACTATTTTGAGTTTTTATATTTCATTTCGAGATTTCAAACAACTTATTTTAAAAATCCCAAGCTTTTGAACAATCTGCAATCAGTACGAATTACACGTGGCAGTTTTTCAGTCCGAAGCGTTCAAAACCCTAAAAGTTTTTATATTTCAAAGGATTTCCTTATTCATATTATAATATTATTTCCTTACTCAAAATTATGAAACCAATTACAGGTTTTTGCGGCCAATTGCCGGCACACTTTTTTCATTCAAATTCATGAAGGTGCGTTCAATTTCACATAGAGGTCGCTTGCAGGTAAATTCGGGCATTCAAATTCAAAATCCGAGCCATAAATTTCATTTATCGGCACTCTTATTCATCTACGGTGAAATCAAATGTCCTACTTCTTGCATTCAAATTTACGCGGCGCTCACGATGAGCCTGGTTGGGGCATTCAATTTCATTTTTGGGTGATCAATTTCCAACTACGTGCATTCAATGTATTGTAATTTTGAGAGGGATTCCAGATAAGAGGGAAACTTTGATTTCTTTAAAAAGATTACTTGAGATTATTGTAAATCACTGTTACACAATGAAATCTCTACAGTTTAGTTAATTTATCTGACAATAATTGTTGCCTTTTGATAATGTATTTGATTATCATATCGCCAATTTCATATAAACATGAATATCCCTTACTACACCTTTCTTTCAATATATATGTAGGCCTATACAATTCTAAATAATTGGAAACATTGATAGAATTTTATAATATAAAAACTAGTGATTTGGAGGTGGTGTCTGCAACAGTAGCGGAAATGCATTTTCCGTCAATTTAAAAAAAAATCAATAAGGCCTACTTTGACATTTCCACAAACTTGAATGAAAAGACTTTTCAATAAGATTGTTCTTTTGTATTATGTATATATACCAGTTATGTTTTTGTGTTCCTCTCCCTCTCTCTCTCTCTCTCATGTCACCCTCTTCCAATGTTCTCTCTCTCTCGCGCTCTCGCCAATCTCTCTCCCTCCCCCATCTCTCTATCTCTCTCCCATGTCATCCTCTCCCCATTCTCTCTCTCTCTCTCTATGTCGCCCTCTTTCTGTCTCTTATCTCTCTCCCTCAACTTTTCTCCCCTTTATTCTTTTACCAGCCCCCCCCCCGACTTTTTCTTTATACATATATATTTTTAACCTCTATTTTTTGTAGGCCTAGTCAGATATGATAAGCTGAATATCAGTCACCTATGGATCCAAAGACACTTCCTATCAAGATACACTTTGCTGATGAAATCACACATTATTAAACACGGATTACACTCCCTAAAAGAACAAGTATACTTCATCCATCCTAAGATCAGCATACACAATTTTACAATACTTAAACATAACACCGTCCTCGGGGGTAATTGTCCTCGGGGGTAATTTTCCTCGGGGGTAGTTGTCCTCGGGGGGTAATTGTCCTCGGGGGGTAATTGTCCTCGGGGGGTAGTTGTCCTTGGCGGTAATTGTCCTCAGGGGGTAATTTTCCGGGGGTAATTTTCCGGGGGGTAATTGTCCTTGGGGGTAGTTGTCCTCGGGGGGTAATTCTCCGGGGGGGGTAATTTTGTGGGGGGTAATTGTCCTTTGTGGGTAGTTTTCCGGGAGGTAATTTTCCGGGGGGGTGATTGCCCAGGGGGTAATTGTCCTAGAAACGTTTAAAGGGATAAAGTAACCGAGAGTCATTTTGGATCCAGTTCCACTTCACAAAATTTCGACCATACTTTTTAGGCAGTTAAAGTCTGCAGTTTTCATATACACTGTATACAGCTATTTGTTATGTGTGTGTGCCATGAGTAATATGACAATTTTTATATTTATGTGTTTAACTTTTTGTTAGCTGAGAGAGTTTAAACATGAAAAGATCAAAGATAATGCTAATGTCATGATACAAAGCTTCTCAAAATCCCAAAATAAACTAAACACAATATTTTTTTTAAATTGAATGCACTTATTTCAAACGTGCTTGCTCATTCACGAATTTGAATGACCATTTAGGTACTGTAGCTGGCATTAAATGAACTTGAATTCTCTTTGCACAAAATGTACGCTCTTAGTTAACATTTGAATGACCCGATTTGACAATTTATTGCAAGGACAGTGAATTTGAATGACAGATTGTGATTTTGAAAGCTGATTCAACGGTGCGAGTGACAATTGCGCGAATTCAAATGCTTGGAATATCAACTTGAATTAAAAAGGTGTGAAATTGACCGCAAAAACCTATATTATCATATTGGTTGTTTTTTTTTAACTCTCCTCGCTGTAAATTTAGATTGTATTACGAGAAAATGTAACCTATTATTGTCTATTATTGTAATTTTGACATTTGCCCCCAAAATCTGTGTTACACTATAATTTTTTCCTTACCGTCTGTTTAAATGTTAGGTTTAGATTTGTTTTTATAAAGATCCTTGTGGATTATAATTTATACAAATTTGACTTTGCATATGAAACTTTTAAACCTGATTCATAAGTAGCCGATATACATACGTATAATTTATGTTACATTACTATACTCTATGATAGACATTGTGTGTCGTTTACAATGTGCATGTGTTCAATGATTAGAACTTATGTTTTTATATATATATATATATATATATATATATGTGTATGTATTTATATATATTATATACATATTGTTATAGTTATACATAAATGGCATATATTAATTATTGTCATTATCGGAAGTTGTCATTCTACAAAGAGCGAATTCTTAAAAGATGTGACGTCATAACCATGATATACCAGTATTCATAGTTTCCTAAGCTCGAAAATATTTATTCCTTAACTGTAGTTTGAGTAACTGTATTATCATATTTATCCTATCATGTTTCCTGGTCTCACATGATAACTGTCATCACGATTGAACGATCATCTTTCATTCTTAACTTATCAAATGTGATTGTATCTTCATAAGGGCTTAGCATATGTTTCAGCTACCGATACAAATACATTTGACCTACGCACAACTTTCTGTTTTGTTTTGCTTTCATTTGTTTTCTTTTCTTTTGTTTGACATATTTCTTTCGAAAAGGAAAGGAAATGGCTTGCAAATAGCTTAGAAATTATTCAAATAAGAATTTCCTATTAAATGACAATCAGCTTTGTTATAGGTGTAATTTTGTTAACAATTTTGTGATTAAAGATGTACATGTATAAATATTAAAAAAATAGTAATCAGTGAAATGATGTGGAATCGAATTAGGATATGTTAATATGTGGAATAGTTTCGCACAAGAATACAACCACATTCGACCCCCCACCCCCTCCCATGGCCAAGGTGTGGATACGCCATGGCATATGAATGACTGCGTGATAAACTTGATACGTTTAATTAGCACATTCAGATGTTTATTTTATTTAATGATGATAGCGTACTGGATATCATGAGGCACCAAAACAAAGAGTAGGAACCCTTACAAAAAAGTATCATGGTAACCATGTTTTTGTTTGTCCAATTACCATCCACCATGGTAACCATGGTAATCATTGTACCAAAACAATGAAATACATTGTTTGATGACCCTGTGTTTATCATTGTTTGATACCATGGTTACCATGGTTACCATGGTTGATGGTAATTTGGACAACAACGAAAAAGTAACCATGGTACTTTTTTGTAAGGGAATACACTCATACTGCTTACAAAATCACAGAGTAAAACGGGAACAAAAGTACATCACACTGTGTTACTGGGGAAAATGTAATCTTTTGAAACTGACAAGACATTGAACTATTTCTGTGAAGATGACAAATGGGGTGGTGTTTAGCTTTTTTTGAGGCAGCCACTCTAACTTGTCATATAAACATTCGCAGGATCATTTATTTAAAAAAATATATATTAACATAAAACACGAATGAACTCAACATTGTATTGGAGAAAACAAATAATAGTGTTATTATATCCAAGTGATACTTAGTCTTTATTGTGTCAGATATGTGGATTATTAAGACCACAACTGAGAGTGAATGTTACAGAATCTATTGGAAGTGAATTTTAGTGATCCGGGCATCGTTTCATGAAACCGTCATCATTAAGTTCCCCCGACATCCCATTAAAACAATCTTACAATGTACTTATGACGGTTTCGTACGTGACACGCTGCCCAAATATCATAAACAACGACAAAAGAATGGAGCTGATAAACTCCTTGAAGTGGATACAATATTATTAACTGCAAAAATACCAAACGAAATGACACATATAAAAGCGAACCGTGTCGTTGTCTTGGTATTCAACACAACGATACGACAATATGACGCCATAACATCAAAACGTATCATGATATCAACTACAAATATCGCAATGCGAATGTATCCCCTCGGCACTGGTAGTGATTTTTGTGTCATCCTTATGTTCAAAGGAGGGACAAAGATCCCCTCTCCCCTCCCTGAAACAAAAAGATGACGTACGTGTAGAGATCGCCACTAGTGACTCGGACTATTGTCAAGATCAGGAGCAGCATCACCAAACACTGAAGATGTGTAAATTTGACCAAGATACACCTTCTTACAAAATTTAATAGAAATCCGTCAATAAATGTGGCAGTAAGAGCGCACGAAAATAATGACCTTTGACCTATGACTAGCACAACAATCCACAAAACGGCTGTTTATCATATATGCAACAGTTCATCATTCAGTCTATAAACAATTCATGTTATATCCATATTCATGTTTATAGTTAGGAAACAATAATAATTAAAAAAAACTCACTGAAGAACCGTTAGCGTTGAAATTCGTCATCATCCTTTCCAACCCATGATGTGACCATCGCATGTAATAAAACATCTTTGGTACAAGCTTGCTGATTGGCTGTTCATTCTCTTGAGGCGTCACTGAGAACGCCCGTATATTTGGCCAAAAACCGTTCAGAATTTCAGTCCCTCAGCGGTCACTCCGCTGTTACTGTACCGTGTGAGTCAAAACAAAGTTTAAACATTGAAAATTGCTATTATTTTTAAAATCATCTATTAACATCATTATCATCTTTTAAAAGAATGTTTTATCCCAAATCATTTGGTATCATTTCTATGTGGTATGTGTTCACGCTTGGATGAACTGGAGGCATTGATTTCGCTAGTGCAAAACTCGACTTGCGCCAAGTGATGCCTACAGTATGTATTATGTTAGGATGAGCTGACTGAGAGAATGAATTGAATGTATCAAATGAAATGCATCGCATATGCCTAAGAAGCAAAGTCACACACACACGCGCGCACAAAAGTTCCTTGATATTTGATATTCGATATTTGATATGTTTGGCATGATTAAATTTGTTAGGGATGTTTTTTGGATCTGCAAAGACCGAATTAATACCCAAATCCCAATTGTTTTATTCGTATATCACATAAGCAACTTTGGCGAAAGTCGATTTTTGCACTCTCGCAAACAATGCCTCCAGTTCAGCTCAGTTCAGTTTATTTTATTTTTGCACGGCACCAACTTCAGCCAATGGCTGTTCTTCTGTAGGTCCGTGCGCAATATACAAATTATAAGATAACACATATCACAACATTCAAATTAAAAACAAAAAACAAACAAACAAACAAAAAAGAACACATGTATTCAAAGAAAAGTGAACATTTACAAACCAAGATACTACTACCCCCCCCCCCCCCCCATCGGCAATTATTATTTCCAAACAGCGTTTAATTTAGTTTTTATAGTTATTTAAATAGATATTTAAGCGAACGAAATATAAATTTATGTTTATATTACCCTTGATTAAAAAAAGAAAGACATATTTTTTAGGTTCATGGGAGCTGATTCCAAGATTTTAATTTAAAGAGATTAATTTACTGTTTGGACTAATAGGGATCTCAGTTCACACCGTACCAGATTGCCACTTGAAATCGTATATTTTATTGCAAAGATATAAATCAAAGGACTCATAAATACAGGCACGTAGCCAGAGTTTGATGTTTGGGGGGCATCAACATGTAATCGATCGAGTTCAAAAAAGGGGTCTAAAAAAAATCAACCGATCTTGGAAATTTTGGGGGGCACATGCCCCCCGTGATCCCCCCCCCCCACCCGTTGCTACGTGCCTGCATGAATATATGTATGAGTTATGTTATCAATAAATGAATTCACTCTCAAAAACATGTATAAGAGTTTTCCTTTCTTTTCTCATATGGGTTACAATTGACTTCAACTAAACTCTCTTTTTCATACGAATACAATTTACTTTTGTTTGTATCTAAATACTCATGTCAATATCTCATAACCAATTAATCTCCAAAGACTAGATCTAGTTTAAATGACCATACGAAAAATACATGTATAACTAACCAAGAAAGGATAAATAAAGTAATTTCTTTCATTTCTATCACCAAATCTTCAAACTATAAATTTCACTTGCCCTCCTTGGTTCTAACAAGTAACAAATTTAAGACCTTGTTCATCGCATTTTGGGATGAAACAATTTATACATTACAATTCATCATATATTTAATATTTCTTTAAAGATCGATATAAGGGAAGTGTAACAAAGTCTAAATTGCTCTAAATGCATGAACTGGTCTTCACTTAATGTTTTATAACCAAAATAGATAATTTATAATATCACTGGAACTTTCCCTTTCAAATTACGCGCCACGTCTACAAAATAAAAATGTACATTTCAATACCAGCTTATTCTTTTTGCTTGAGCTCTGAAAATTATATATTTCTCATACTTCTTTCACACATAAATGAAATTACTGAATGTTCAATGTCATTAAATCACTTCTTAGGCGACAATCTGGCGTCACAAGTAAATAAATTTGTCTCTCGACAACTGCTAACTTCTTGTTCTGTATTCTGTCAAGTAGCGTAATAAGGGATCTTTAAAAACCAAAACTTATAGCGATTATTAAACTAACCTCTTCTGACTCCAAAATCTACGGTCTTCAAATGACCTTCAATGAAAAGAAAACATTAAATAGAAATACAAAATAAGGTTTGTTCAACAAACCACTGTTCATAGATGATTTTTAAAATAATTAGCAATTTTCTAGGTATAAACTTTTTTTTGACTCACACTGTGGTAGCTTCTTGATTTTGCACACGTACCGCAGATTCTCCGTCCTTGTTGAGCTTGTGAAAACTCCCTATAATGCGCTGCGGTCTGATCGACTGTATCTGAACGAGAATTCCGTGGTCTTTCATTGTGGAGCAAATTAATTGTGAAGAGCTTGGTGAGTGAAAGGAACAGACGAAAGAGTATCGCTTTGTAACTACAAAGAAAAGGTGCTATATTAACTACTCTGTGGATTGAATTGGATCAATATCATTTTCCATTGACATTAGCATTACTTGGAGGAACAGAATGCAACTTTTCAACGTTGAACTAATCAAAGATTTGTTGATGTCAATATGGTGAGTATTTATGGGGCGGTTGAGTATGATGGGGGTGTCCAAAGTTCGCGGACATTTCAAAAATAATCAGGAATATGATATTTGATCCATGATTTTTCATATTTCTACACAAATTAAATCAAATCAATTAATATCAAATAAACAGCAAACTTCTGGACCATTAATAGTGGGACTAGGAAAGTGATCATCAAAAGAATTTCGGCGATATAGCGATCTCAAAATTCAAATCTCGGATCGGCGTGGCTCCAACTGAAGAAAAGGTCATAAAAAAAACGAGTCCTTTATCCGCACACGAGCGTTTACGAGTGATTTTATGTTTATTAAAAAAAACGATCTTCCAAATCGGTCATTGCATTAGTTGCTGGTCAGAATATCATACAATCAGTTAGTATTACTTTTTACTGTCAGTTTTGATGACATAATCTCTCAAATGAAGATTTCCAGACCCATATCTTAATGGTGATGAGCATACTATCAATATCTAAAGGGCGTTGCAGGGATTTGCACGGTGAAAATCTCACAACTTATTAAAGGGTAAAAAAACAATCACAATTGAAAACTCTCCTAAACGTATGATGGCCAAGTATTCATTATTAGCAAAAATGACAGTGATTTGCAACTGGCAATGTTTTATTCTCCCCCATTTGTTTTTTACGAAATGAGTGCTTAAATTTTCACTCGTAGAGAGGTAACCACAGAGTCCTTCGATCTGAAATGTTGTACATACTTTTCTTAACTTATCTTGCTGCTACAGATAACTTTAGAGATTTCTGAGGGCTTGCAAATCCCTGATGTGGGCTTTAAACGCATATGAACAACTTATCATTCCCAACCGGTCTTGCGCTCATCTATCTGTAATTTCTGTTAACTCGAGCATTTTTACGAATGCAGAAATTAAATTTTCATTCCACAAAATATTATTCACGAAGCTGTTGTTATTGTCTTCCCTCAGTGTTAAAAAAACTGCATGGGCCAATGAAGAATGAGTGGTTGGCTTAAAATAGGAAGTCCATTTAAAGGGGAAGAAAAACGAAGCAAAAAATGAAGAAATTGGGCACAGTCTTTAATCTATGGTCACAACCCAAAAAAATAGCCTGCTCGGCGGCCGGGCGGCGAGTTTTTAACCAATTTCGCCCGTTCACCGAGCGGCGGCCGCCCGGGCAATGCTTGTTTTTAGGGCATCGCTCAATCGCCGCTGAAGTTCTTGCGCGGAGGTAAAATTCGGCGGCGCCTGCTCACTTTTTACGCCTGCCCAAAATACGCTCGGTGCCCGGGCGGTCGCTACCCAGTGACCGACCTAATCGAGCGTTCGCCGTCGAGCGATTTAGGTCAAATATCGAAGACGCTAGATCAAAGGCGCCGAGCGGTCGCCGCCCGGTCGCCGCTGGGAGATCAGTCGGTCACTGGGCGGCGAGTTCAAAATCGGTCGGCAGTCTTTGACCTAGCGGCGTCGATTTTTTACCTGAATCGCTCGACGGCGAACGTTCGATTAGGTCGGTGCCCGAGCGGCGACCGCCAGGGCACCGAGCGTGTTTTGTTGCCCCGTCGATAACCGGCCGGCCGCCGGGCAATTTCTTTAAAATCAACCGGTGGCCGGTGGGAGACCGCTCGAGAATCGGTGGGTCATCAGTCGGTCAATGCCTGGACGCCGCCCATAGAAGCTCTCCGATTTCGCCCAGTTTTGACCTAAAATCGACCGGCGACCGACGGGAAATCGACAGGGCACCGCACAGACATCGCTGGGGTTCTACAGCCTGCTCGACTTCTCCATAAATCGTTGGGCAAAGCCCTAATTCCAGCAGGGACCGAGCAGGCTATAAATTGGTCGGTCGCCGCTTTAAGTTGTGACCATAGCTTTATAGTTAAGATCGTCAAATAAATATTAATATAACATTAAATCATTTATCGAAACAAAATAAATTAATCCTTTCTAGGATGAAAT
This sequence comes from Strongylocentrotus droebachiensis, assembly GCA_035222895.1. Taxonomy (NCBI): domain Eukaryota; kingdom Metazoa; phylum Echinodermata; class Echinoidea; order Camarodonta; family Strongylocentrotidae; genus Strongylocentrotus; species Strongylocentrotus droebachiensis. The sequence goes on along the minus strand of JAVYIG010005105.1, from coordinate 62,169 downwards.
GCAATCTGAATCAGACCATTCATGCATGAGTAAGCCTAGCCATTTAAAGGGACTTGGTGACATTGTTCAGATGAGATATAGTGGTGTTAAGGTAGTGACTTCAATGCTAGATGTACAATTAAAGATAATCTGAACATTGAGTGAAAACGGACCATTATTCATGGTACAAATTGGGAAAAACTTATCTGATCGATTCCTTTATTCTACCAACTATATTAATACAATTTAATTACATTTTAGGTGAATGGAAATCATCACAAAGCAATACAATGGCTCTATACATTCCATTCCAGACATTTAAGTGTTGACAAATTTGTTATAGCCTGTTTTATGTCTTTTTTCCATGGAAAAACGGTTGGAAAAATTCAAAAATGGTTGGGAGAATTTACTGTTAATCACTGTTAGAGGGTGTCGTACATCGAGGCTTTCAAAGAAAACCATAGATATTTTGTTCAGGATTTTGTGCAGAGGGTTAGTACAGTAAAAGGAATATAGTAAGTAACATTTTATACAAAACAATTAAGCAATTTTTTCATCAACCTTCAACAATGTTACCAAGTCACTTTAACAATATTGATGATAAATGAATAAATGACTCTCTGAAGAAAAAGAAAAGGGGCATCTGGCCATTCAAATGTTGATGAAAATGGGAGGTAACCTATGGCTCTTAGGTGGAAAGGAAGGGCATTATCTTTCCCATGCTGAGACTACAACTCATCCAGCTCCATCCTCATTGTTTCTCAAATGTTGTGTTCATTGTTGAACAAGAAATATCACAGGCATCGACAAACGAATAGAGTTAATAAACTCCATGGAGTGCAGTGGATCCAATATACTGCAAAATCCCAAAGAAAATGACAAATAAAACAAAACGTGTCGTTGTCTTGGCATTCAACACAACGACAAGATGGAGCCATAACATATAAACATCATAATGTATCATAACATTACGTTTTGCTTAAGAGTTGGTTTAATTCGCAGTTTACAATCCGTGTTTCCATGGTGAATTATAGTCAGGGGCGTACGCAGGATTTTTTCGAGGGGGGGTTAAAATTTGAAAGTCACGCCGAAAATTTCGCAACGACTCAGCTGACCGCTGAATAAGCGGGGGGGGGGGGGAGGTAAGAGAACATATTTCTTTTGTGTGTGTGTCAGAAATTTGGCCGATCGGTATTTCGTTTCGTTGGGGAGGGGGAGGGGGGGATGGGGTAAGGTCAGCTTTTTGGTTCACCCATTACCACCATTTTTTTCTTTTTAAATTATTATTAAACAAAACACAAAGGGGGGTTTATTCCAAAACACACGGATAACAAAAGTTAAAGGGGGGTTCAACCCCCCCCCCCCCCCCCCTCCCCCGCGTACGCGCCTCATTATAGTAAATATCTTCAAATAGATATTCAATATAATCTTATATCATATATAGAAATAAACATTAAACCAATCCACTTTACAGCCCCTCTAAATTGTTGGGCGCCCGAAATTCGTCAACAATTTGATGGCTAAATTTTACTTCAATTGTATCATAATATGTAATAATTGATGTTGGTATAGTGTATGAATATTTCTATAATTTGACATAAATTTTAACATATTTTATTGACGGTTTAAATGAAAGTGTTGAGCAATAAAGAGTTTTTTTTCTATTTTTTGCTGAAAAAATTCAGTCATTCAGTTTGTTAAAGATACGCACTTAATTATATTATTTTATATTATTTTTATTCTACTTTTATAGAGCGCATGGTCGTGAGCAGATCCCAAAATGCATACAGTGAAATTTGCTTTAGTGACCACCTGTACATAAAGACCTGAATACCACCTGTCTATACAGATCATATTTTTAGTTTCCCTTGACGACCTTTTCTCTTCGTAATCTATACTAAAGGGACCTGTACATAAAGCCCATCTGCCTACAGAGACCAATTTTCTTGTCAACCTTGAGTGGTCTTTATATACAGGTTTCACTTAATGGAACCTGTTACAAAAGAAAGTGGTAGAAAGGAAGCCTTTGTTATTCCTTCCTTTCTGTGCTTCTGTCATTAATTTTGTCCTCCTTTCTTTCCTTCATTTTGGTGTTCTTTCCTTTTCTTAATTTACATGTTCATTAACCTCCCCCCCCCCCCCCCCCCCAATCCGTGAACAGAGGGATACCATGCGTGTTCCCAAACTCTCCGGCTCGTAACAAAAGAAAAAGTCTACCCGTATTGACTTTACACACCGGACTTTTGCTGAAAAAAGGGGGGGGGTTGTGCTGAAAAAGGCTCGTATAACAAAAGAAAGAGGTCGACCCGTATTGACTTTACACACCGGTCTTTTGCTAAAAAGGGGGGGTCGCTGGGAACACGCATATGCGTACTTTAAATAACACTGAGTGCGGGGCCGGGTTCATTACCCAAACGATCAAGATTTGGTTTGTTTGGAGGTCGTACGGTAGTGTACACGAGGTAGAGTATGTATTTTTTAAAGATATCTTTTCTGAAGCCCAAAGAATTGCCTAAAAGCTGCTTCATCATTTCCATTAATTTACGACATTTTTAGTGATCTAGTATTCAGTTATCAATAACCCTACCACAATGATAGTAACATGTTGATCGTATTTATTTTTCACTCTTTTTTAACACACAGAGCAAGACAGATATGTTATATTGGACGTTCATGTATAGCTTTGCATCCTGCTTTCCGTTAGGTATGTATTTGATATTGACATCGTGTACATGAGTGTAGATATCACGCCTTGACGGTTCTTTTGACTATTTTCATCTATCGTATAAGATTTTGCAGTTATACTGCCAAATCTGTGTTGGAGAACCACGATAGGGCATTATCTGGATGCTTCCTTCCCAGGTGTGTGTGGTGATGAAGCATTTCATTCACTTGCTATTATCCTTTGTACTACAATTGCCAGAACGCAAATTGCATAAAAAGGTTGGTGCTTTTCTGGGGTGAAGGTTTCTAAAGTTTAAATTGATTTGTCAGATGCTATATTTCTTTATTTTAAAAATGTTTGTTACAATTGTCCCTCTGTTTTAAATTCTTCACCACATATAATTTCTATCTTCTCAGCTATGATTTTTCTTCTTTAACAAGTAAAGGTTTTGTTATTGATTTTAAAATTCTTTCCAACTAAAGTTTGGTGCATGAAACATGTTAAACTTCCCCTGGTACGTCACATTTTCTAGAAAATAGCTGCGTCCATGTCATGTTAAAGGGTATCACATCATGCAAAGAATATCTTCATCTATATATCTCTTGTAGGCCTAAATTTTCGTAAGGAATATCGCACATCAAAGGTCAGGAATACATTTAATTTTTCTGGATACCTACACTTATACTTTGGATTTTTGTTCGAGCTTCGTATACAAAATCCGGCACGTTGTTTGTTTTTAATATTTAATGTCTTTTAGCCATAGAGGAGGATAGACAGTCACGTATTTATTGGCCTTGTTGAGAAGTGCTTTTAGCTAATTGCCTAACTGCCTTGTATAAAGCCGTCATAAAGTCAATAAATTTGAACTTTATCCGTGAATTCGAGAAGAAAACGATCCTCTTTGGTTAAATAAAAATGTACCTTTTTTTCGGAAGAATGACAGCAAAGAGAATAACAAACGTGACGGGACTGGAGATCGATAGAAGCCATCTAGTGCCTATAAGTTATTTGAAATTGCATAATTTTAATGGGGAATTTGTGGAGGACACCGTATTTATATTTTTAAACAGGCTGAAGCTGATGACAAATAATGTATTCGTAATGTACTGTAAAAAGAGAAACCTTTCTCACGTGTGCCATGTGAGGTGTATTGTTTTCCTACTTCTTTTAGAAATCACCCCAGCCCCAATAAATCATGGTGACGTTTCAGATGCTTTTTGTTTAGCTGCTGACGTTGTAGGTATTACATAAATTTGCCGTCGACCTAACTAACTGAGGATTCCGCTGTTTGGTACTTATCTGCCTTATCTTACTTGCAGTCCTACTTGCTTCATCAGAAGTCACCAATGTGAAAAATTCATGCTGTTCAGACGGGCTGGGTCTGAACTACACAATACCAATGTTCTTGGAGTGTAAGCCAAAACAGCATCCAAATGGAACCATGGTACAGACCATCCCAAAGCTCATCTCTCTCTCGGCTGCCGATGCTGCTTGCCCGCTAAGAAAGAATGCACGTGGGAATACCTACACTCACAGGATGTGCAGATTTCCTGGTAATGAGGTTTTGCTTAAAATAGTAGTAGTAATAGTAGTAGTAGTCAGGCGCGTACGCAGGAGGGGGTTGGGTTTGAACCCCCCCCCCTTCAGTTTGTTTATGAGTGTATTTTGGAGAAACCCCCCCCCCCCCCCACCACCACCACCACCCCAGCCCCCCTCCCCCTTTGCGATTTTTATTTTTTTATTTAACAAAACAAAACAAAACAAAAACAAATTATGCCAATGGCTGACCTAAAAAAAGCGACCTTAACCCCCCCCCCCCAACGGAACAAAATGTCAAATTTTCAAATTTCGAGACCCCCCCCCCCAAAAAAAAAAAGTGTCCTCGTACCCCCGCTCCCCAGCCCCCCCCCCCCCCCCCCCCCCCCGCCCGCCTATTCAGCGGCTGGCTGAGTCGTTGCGAAATTTTCGGCCCGATTAAAAAAATTTAACCCCCCCCCCCTTGAAAAAATCCTGCGTACGCTACTGGTAGTAGTAGTAGTAGACGAAGTAGAAGAGGAAGGAGTAGTAGTTGTAGTTGTAGGTGTAAGAGTAGTAGTCAGGCGCGTACGCAGGGGGGGGGGGGGTTGGGGGTCGAACCCCCCTCAAATTATTTTAATGTTTGTGTTTTGGAGGAAAAAACCCATCCCCTCAAATCTTTTTTTTTTTTTTTTTTTTTTGTGTGTGTGTGCTAAAGGGTGACCAAAAAATGTGCTCTTACCCCCCCTCCCCGCCGCCTGCGTACGCCCCTGGTAGTAGTAGTAGTAGTAGGAGGAGGAGGAGGAGTAGTAGTAGTAGTAGTAGTAGTAGACCGACTGGGTTAGACTGTTGGATAACTTGTTTAGTTGGCGCAAGTTCTGTAAGGTAAATTTCAAATTAAAAGAAGATCCACCAAAAAACTTCTTTATCCCAATCATTACATAGTGCTCTGTTTCATTTTAAGTTGATCCAGCTTCATTTCGAGTTACAGTTAGATATTTGTACCTGGGTAGATTACCTATAAACAGGTGAATATTATTTATTTATCTATTTTTGATGAAGAAAACAAATTGTAATCTTTTGTTGCGATCGAAAGAGCATGAATACATAAAGCAAAGCGTCAATTCCATTTCTGCGAAGCAGGTTTGCAGGTTTTAAATGCCGCATTTAGAACCATTTCAATAGGCCATTTTCATAACGTTACCAAATGTAATGCTTCCGTCTTTGTGAATAGCCTCGATACGAATTATTTCATTCACATGTTACGAATCAGAAGTTACAATGCAAATACTATATATTACGGCGTGTTCTTAGGTAGGGAAAGCCATAATATTCGCATTCTGGCTATTGAAATACAATAATTCGTAAGAGGTAGATGAAATAATTCGTATTAAGGAACATCACAAAGACGTATGCATTAAATTTGGTTTTGTAACGGTAAATTGTATCCTGGAAATTAGGAGAAAAAACTGGGTTCGGTTTTTTCTGTCAGGGAAAAGTCAGCAAATTTGGAAAATCACTGAAATCGGGGGGGGGGGGGGATATCAGGGGGTAGGGTCCTTTGGCCCACGAAGAAAGAAGTCTATCTCTTTTCTTGTGTTCACGAGGAGAAAAATGTTTGGAAGACAATAAGAAGGTGATTTGAATAGGTTACAATGGGAAATAAGCTAATATATTACTAGAACAAAAAGTTCAGAAAAATATCATGGAATTTATTTTTTCTCTGAAATGCTTGTAAACCTTTCAGAGCATAATAATAATAATAGTTCGTTCTTTTATAGCGCATTTCAGGACCGAAGGCCCTCTCAAAGCGCTTTACAATGTACAATGTACGTTTACACAATAATTACATAATAATTACTCGAAGCATTCATCAAAGAGGTGAGTTTTCAGCGCTCTTTTAAAAAGTTCAACATCAGTCATGGAGCGTAGCGACACTGGGAGAGCGTTCCAAAGTTTTGGTCCACCACATGCGAATGCCCTGTCACCATATGTTTTTGTGGCTCCATGATTGAGGGTGAGAAGGTGTTGAGAAGATGACAGCAAACGCCTTGGTGGGATGTACGGTGTGAGCAAATCTGAGATGTACTCTGGACACATGCCATGGAGGGCTTTGAAGACGACCAGAATCACCTTGTAGCGGATCCGTAGCTGAACTGGCAACCAGTGAAGATCTCTCAAGATAGGTGTTATGTGTTGAGACGTCTTCACTTTCGACACTAAGCGAGCTGCAGAGTTCTGAATCCTCTGTAGCTTACCTAGTTCTCTCTCTGGAGCTCCCAGAAGAAGGCAGTTGCAGCTGTCAAGCAGTGATGTTATAAAGGCGTGGACCAATATCTCAGTTGTCCTGCTATTGAGATAATGACGGACATGACCTATTCTTCTGAGGGCCAAAGATGCTTTCTTGCAAGTATTATTGACATGTTGCTGCATAGTCAAGTGACAGTCGAGGATTACACCAAGATCACGAAGAGATGGGGATGGTCCAACTTGACTGCCACCAGATGTAATAGCGCCCAGTTCTTGACGTTGCCTAAAACGTGACGACACATGCAATACCTCCATCTTACTATCATTAAGTGTAAGTTGATTTTCACTCATCCAGCAACGAATGTCCAGTAGACAGAGTTCGAGTTTTGAGACCATTTGGTCCCTTGCCTGGGGTTTCATTGTGACATACAATTGTGTGTCATCCGCGTACATCATTGTTGAAAATCCATGGCTAAGGATGATATCTTCCACAGGAGCGGTATAGCATATTAACAGGAGCGGACCGATCACCGATCCTTGCGGGACGCCCCATAGCAGCGTTCTGGGATTAGACTTCACATCCTTGACTAACACACTCTGTTGTCTTCTCGAAAGATAGGATGCAAACCAGTCCAATGCCACCCCGGTAACACCAAATCTGTCTCGGAGCCTGGTAAGAAGGATGGAATGATCCACAGTGTCGAATGCCGAGGTTAAATCCAATAAAAGAAGGACTGCCTCATTCCCAGTATCCAATGACTGCAAGAGGTCATTCTGAACTCTAATGAGAGCAGTCTCTACGCTGTGGTGCTGCATCATCAGTAAATCTCCGAAATGCCTGTCAACCACGTTTCTCTAATAAATTATGCAGGATATTTGTATTTCTACATGACGGAATTGATGGATAGACTGTATTTGACGGGAATTTTCTGATATTTCAGTCAGATTGATGGCGACAAAGACTGTTAATTGCACACGAACGAATTATAGCTGTCAAGCATAGAATCGAATCCAGGGGCGTCTTCACGGGGAGGGGGGGCACAAGTTAAAAAATATCTAAGACGTAAAAAGGGGGATATCACATTTTGACGTGCATTGTTGCAAATTTGGGGCCTTAAAATTACTGCCGAGGGGCAAGAGTTGGGGGTTATTTTTCGTGTATTTCACTTTGGATTTGAGGTTTTCTTTTATCTCAATGTATAATGGACATATTAAACAGAACATTTTTTATACACGAGGGGATTCAGAACAGCCTATTTCCCCCGTTCAACGGAACGATTTCCCTTTTTGGGAGCCCATGTCCTCTCTCAGTGGAATGAATTGTTTTGCAATCAACGATTTCATCTTGATTTTACACCTCTTCTTTTCATTTCCCAGATTGTGAAAGGAATCCATGCGAAAACGGCTGGTGCGAGGAAACTATGGAAGGCTACAAATGCCACTGCCCAGCTGAGGTTCAGGGGAAACATTGTAACGAACGTAAGAAAATCCAAATTTCTGGCTACGATACTGCATTTTTCTTTGACCAAAAAACAAACCAACTATATAAGGGGCCTGTACACAAAACAATTTTTCCAACAGGGCTTATTATTATTATTATTTTATTTTTTTTGTTATAGCCCCTTCTTTGTTTAGGTCAAAATTTCAGCCCAACAAATATTGCTACATCGTGGAACTGATGAAAATTCAACACACAAAAAAACTGCCAATAATTTTTTTTACAATTTTGTTTTAATTGTAAAAAAACAGACTATACGAAGGAGAGAAGGGGTAGAGGTGTCGTAGTTGAGTGGTATACATCGTATACTGGAAATGCAAAGGCCATGGGTTCGAGCCCCATCGGGGCACTAATGTCCTTAGGCAAGCCATCGATCTACATTTGCCACTTTCCACCCAGGTGTTGAATGGGTTCCGGTAAGAACGCCATCTTGTATTTCCAGGTTTCCTGGAGATCATAACCCATTGACAGTTGTAAGTATTATGAATAGATTCTTTGACCCCCAAAATATAGGTAAAGACACCGAAATCACATTGTTAATTTAGATATACAATGATTTATGGTTATTCTAATCTACTAGCGGCCATCTTGGACACCATTTTAAAAATAACCACTTTTCGGGGGTCCGTTTTCTTAGATTTCGAGTAAGTTATTCATGATGTCAAACACTACCGGAAGCGGATGGAAACCCTTTGTTGCAATTTGAGGGGTCAAACCCTATATTGACCTGACTAACATGAGATTTCACCAAGACGAAAAATATAACTGGACTCTTTCCAGCGAAAGCAACTGAGGCAACTCATTAGTATTCGATGGCCACACCGCATCTCCAACGAAGCGTTTTACACTCACTCCAATTCTTGACCACTTTAGATCCGCATATTAACCAGATCACTGAAGTACAATGACGGGGCCATGTTCTGCAACTTTTCGAAAAAAATTCCTGCCTAGAAGTTCATTGATGAGGGTAGCACATGTAATTCAATGTCGTTGTTTTTTCAGAGGACAGTAGTTTCGTGGCAGGGAATCCAACCTCGTTCCATGGGTTTTATAGTCCGATGATGTGTTCCCTAGACCATCAAACTAGACCCATCCCCTAGACGATGATACCCATTCTTGAACACGAAAGGATTAAGATATTTCTCAAGATTAATTCCATAATCTACAGAGCAGATAAGTATAACCACTTTATTCACTCTACGTTTAAATAAAACCTCTCCTTTCTTTTAACTATCAGATGATGGCGAAATAAATAAATGAACTTTCGAAAAACTTTGTGTTCTTATTATAAGATGTTGACGAAACGCCTGTGAACTCATTAACAGAAGATGACGAAAAGCCTGTGGTAACTTGTCCAGATGACATTATTCGGTATGTGGTACCAGGAGTAACATCTCTGAATGTCACCTTCCCAAACGCCTTAGCAGCAGATAACTCAGGCAAGGTATCTCTGATTCATGTCGAACCTCCATCGGGTAGTTTATTCCAACTCGGTACAACCGGAGTCCAGTACGTGTTTGAAGATCCAAGCGGGAACGTAGGAAGTTGCCATTTTACTGTTACAGTCAACGGAACCGCGGGTAAGTTAAGCAAATTCATCAAACCTATGGGCCCGAATTCACAAAGGAGGTTTGTCGACAAACCGAGGTTTATGTACGTCATATGACGCGTTTTGACGCGTTTTTTACAAACCTGGTTTGTAAATAACAAAAGGAGGTTTGTCGACAAACCTCCTTTGTGAATTCGGGCCATGGGGTCTTGGTTTAATATTTACCTTGTACAATCGTTTTCTAAAGCCCATGAGGCCAAACAAATAATCGGTTCATCGGCCCTCTGACAACTTTGTTTAGGGTTAACGTGACTGAGAGCCCACGAGACTGATAAAACACAGGTATAGAAGTACATAAAGGAACAAAGTCGGTCTTGCGTACCGTTGTTCCCGTGGGCCATCGATCTCGTACCATCAGTCTCGTTGCATGTCGGTCTACTGAAATAACCATGCAATTTCCTCTAGACAAATACATTTGCTAACAACTTTATGAACTCATTGACAGATGATGACGAACAGCCTGTGGTAACTTGTGCAGATGACATTATTCGGTATGTGGTACCAGGAGTAACATCTCTGAATGTCACCTTCCCAAACGCAACAGCAACAGATAACTCAGGCAAGGCATCTCTGATTTATGTCACACCTCCATCGGGTAGTTTATTCCAACTCGGTACATCCGAAGTCCAGTACGTGTTTGAAGATCCAAGTGGGAACGTAGGAAGTTGCCGTTTCACTGTTACAGTCAACGGAACCGCGGGTAAGTTGAGCAAATTCATCGAACCTATGGGGTCTTGGTTTAATATTTACCATGTACAATCTTCGGCTAAAGCCCATGAGGCCAAACAAATAATCGGTTCATCGGCCTTCTGACAACTTTGTTTAGGGTTAACGTGACTGAGAGCCCACGAGACTGATAAAACACAGGTATAGAAGTACATAAAGGAAACAAGTTGGTGTTGTGGGCTGACGGTCTCATGCGCCGCGGTCGACTTATCGAATTCTTTTATTATTTATGTCTGTGGTTAGTCGGTCTTGCGTACCGTTGTTCCCGTGGGCCATCGATCTCGTACCATCAGTCTCGTTGCATGTCGGTCTACTGAAATAACCATGCAATTCCCTCTAGACAAATACATTTGCTAACAACTTTATGAACTCATTGACAGATGATGACGAACAGCCTGTGGTAACTTGTCCAGATGACATTATTCGGTATGTGGTACCAGGAGTAACATTTCTGAATGTCACCTTCCCAAACGCAACAGCAACAGATAACTCAGGCAAGGCATCTCTGAGTCAAGTCACACCTCCATCGGGTAGTTTATTCCAACTCGGTACAACCGGAGTCCATTACGTCTTTGAAGATCCAAGTAGGAACATAGGAGCTTGCATTTGCACTGTTAGTGTTACTGTCAACGAAACTGCAGGTAAGATGCATATATTCCTCACGAAGTAATGATAGTTTGTTTAGTAGTGATGTGTTCGCAGCCAACTGCCAAATTACAGAATTTCTCCTAAGAATAAAAACATCGTTAAGAATTATACAAATTTGACAGTATTGATAGTGAATCAAATTGCGCCGAGTCCAGCTATAGGATCGTACTTATACAGTGCGTTAAAAAAATTATAACCAACTTTGGTAGCTTATGATTAAAAAGTCAAATTCATTGTAACATTGAAATTTATGTCATGGTAAAGCGTATCCTGTTCCCTGTGTTACGATACACTATTCGTGGCATATTTTTCCTACCTTCAAATCTCGCCAAGATTTGTCATAACAAAGAGAACTTTGTATGTTAATCCAATGCATTGAGCCCACGCGTTTCCATTTTGTTGTAAAACTGGAGAAACGAACTGAAACCAATCTTGGACTACGTGATCGACAGTGCACAGGCCTGACAAATTTGGGACATGTTAACAAAAGACGGCAACGAGTTTAGATTGCATGCATATAATTTTTGAGAGCTGCGAGCTTTCTTCGATGTCATTTCAATGTCTGTTCGGGGTTCTTCGATGTGACTCATATAGCGATTCAAATAATAGCCTAATCGCACCCTACGCTACGTTATCACTTCGATATCAATTCAAAATTCATGTTTACTTCGTTTCCAAATCGGTGTCAGTTCAATGTCACTTCTGTGTATCTACGGATGATGCGTTTGATCAGCATATTTGGTTCGGAGTGTGCGTTTTTATCGAACAATGTATTTTAAGTTCGGGTTCACTTCACTTCTACTTCAAAGTGGGATCTATATCGGTTCGATGTATTAACGTGTATTATGCATTGCCATGTCGGTGTTACCTCGATGCAGGAATGTCTTCTTTGGTTTCATTTCGTTCCCACTTTGTTGTCGGGGGCTTGCGTTGGCTGCGTTTCTACCTTTTTTTCTAAAGGCAGCGGTTCCGTACCTGGCTGCTGAAGAAAGAGCATCTATCCAGCAGGGGGTGGCCGAAGTGCGAATGAAACTCGCTATTTCGCTCGTCTCTAACTAAAAAACAGACGAGATAGTGCTGGATTACTATGTGTTTTTTCCGACAAAAGTACAGAGAAAGTGCTATATTATTTTGGTTATATTATACTTTTTGAAAGGTTACCCAAGTGACTCCTGGGCCCCCCAATGCTGGAAAGAAACGCACTTTTCAGAAAACTTCACTTTTTCATGCAAAAATGCTCATTTGTTCTATTCACTCAAGTCAGATTGAGCGGATGATACAATGTTTCCATATGAAGAAGACATTGGGCATTCCAGCAGCACTACGTCCCCTACCTGGAGATGACCTACATGTACCCATGTCATACTTCATAGTGGGCGACATCTCAGGAAGTCCTACACTAAGAGGGACCTGGGTCGTACCCAGAGGATCTTCAACTACAAATGTTCCCGACCTCGTAGGGTGGTTGAGAATGCCTTTGGCATGTATCTGTCTCTAAAACCTGATGAGAACGCGTTACCCTGGTGTGGACAACAAACCTATTGAACAGGGAGGATGATGACCACGACCTCATCCTTGTGCCTGTACACAGGGACTGCTGACGCCTGATCTGGCTCATCATGTGGGCGGCAACTTTGGCACCAGAGAAGCCAAGGAGTAGAAGGACTACCTCAAGACCGACTACAACTCCCTAGCTGGAAACGTGCCGTGGAAGGATATGATGATCTGATTTGGTTGGTGGCTGACCCACATAATATCCACGCAGATCCGAACTGACGCCGAGATGTCACTGATCTGACACCGCATGGCTTGACTTGACATCAAAGTGGACTTTCAACAGGGTATTCTGTACGGATCACAAGGCAGACACAACAGATTGACAACGAACTGACACCGAACTGACATTGAACTGGCACGGAAGAGACATCTAAATTGAAACACATGCTTCGAACCAAGAATGCAATGTAAGGTAGAAATGCATGGGAAACGTATGCACTTCAAAAGTCGAGAAATGAACTTACATCGAAACGAATGATAACAGATAAATTGCACGTAATCACAATTACTGGTGTTTAATGAACTTAAATATTATTATTTCATAGACTTTGCTAAGCGAATGATTATGAGTAGTTCAAGCCATTTTGCCTGATATGTGTGTATCTAATCGTCCAAAACATTATCTTTTAACAGAGGTTGCGAATATGTCTTATGCTCTCGGCATGGAGGATGGGATTATCCCGGATTCAAGCCTTTCAGCTTCTAGCAGATATGACGATTTACATTCCACCACTAGAGCGAGATTGAACCTTCCCCGAGTAGAACCCTATTATGGAGCCTGGTCTGCTAAGGTTCATGATATCACTCCATGGATACAGGTAGAGTTGTCTTTAAACGGAATTCCATCCTTAATCAAAGCATACTACTCTAAAAAGAACGCACCCAATTCAGAGAAGCAGATTGGTGAAAATTTGAACGAAATTGGATTTTGTTTTCACTCAACCTGTGGGCACTTCAAATTGACTTAATCGGTAATGTTAATATAACTAGGACCCCTGTTACAGCGAGCAAAAGGCCGGTGCCAGGCCGCGGTCTGGCCTAGCACTGTAAACGCGCAAAAGGCCAGATGCGAAGCCAAACTGGCCTCGCAATTGGCCCTGCTCTGGAGGTAGTCTCGGCCGAAGCCTGGCCCGGCATTGTAAACGGACGCAGGGCCAGGCCGCGGCCTGGCCCTGTTACCCCGGAAGTGAAAGATTGCCGTGTATAGGAAATTGGGGAAAAGATTCACTCCAAATCGCGCGCGACCGAATCTGCACCCCCGGAGCGCCCCCCAAATAATCGTTTGTTTACATGCAGAACGCCACTCTGACAAAATATTGAAAGGTTCCGGGCCAGGCCGCGGCTTGGCCTGACACTGTAAACGCATAAAATTGCGGGGCCGAGTAGGCCTGGCCAGGGCCTGGCCCTTTTCTCATTGTAAACGGGGTCTAAGTGCCGGACTTTGTTCTAATTAACACACAAACTGACTAAATGTTCAATGTTTGAAAATGTATTACTCCGAAGTATCTTTTCTCTGTAGATAACCTTCAATAATATGCTATCCTCAATATCTTTTGAGTAGTCCCCTAAGGCAGAAGGTGCTTTGGAGAAGGACAGAAATGTATGATATTTTCGTACACGACAAACGGAAGATTTATCCGTGACAATAGGGACTTTTAGATTTGCGTGGATTGATACGTGTGACGTCCATTCAAGACAGTACATTAAAAGGACGTCAATTGTAGCAATCCACGTTGTCGTTGTGCAAATCTAAAAGTCCCTTATGTAACAATCCAGTAACCAAATTGCCGATTCGCATAGCTTTAGTAATCCCAAATTTCAAACACTCATAACTTTATCATCATTTTTCCGATTTATTTCAAAATTTCGCCATTCTGTTTCTCCTTTTTTGTTACGCTTTTATACAAATGAAATTATAACAAAGGTTGGATTGCCTTTAACAATCCCAACTTCCATGCTAAGTTTACATAAACCAAAAAAATAACGATGCTTTGTTTGATGATCAGTTTTGTTTTTTTACCTTACTGCTACAAAAGCATTGTTATGATGATTACGATTCCCAGACCCCTCCCCCCTCACAAAAAAAGGAAACACCAAAGTATCCTTTCACTGACCTCCCCAAAGAAATTATAGTGCCACCGAAAATCATTTCTACTTTCAAACTTTAATAAGTCAGAATTTTCAATTAAACTCAGTTCAAATGAAGAATACTAGTAGTCCGTTCAATTTCAGTAATCATTTACGTTACGGTCAGAATAGTATAATTATGCTAATACAAGTCTAAAACTAGACACTATATTATCACTAAATGAACATCCTTATGTGATAATTCGTATCATCCATCACCTTTTTAGAAGCATAATAGAGGAGCGTGCTAGGAACATGTACATGTTCCGTGCAATACCTCTTTCTTGAAATGTGATATTTTTGTGATGATAACTCATTTACCTAGAAAATTCCCTTGTTTTGCCTTGTCAAAGAAGGTGAAGATGGTTAGTGGGTATAAACATCATCCTGTACATGAAATGATAACTTACAGGGTCAATTTAAGAAACAAATAACATTTTCACGATTGAAGGCTTTCGGTAATACCATATGGTAGCAATACTGAAGACTGTTTGATATATTCTACCACCCAAAGAACCCGCTAATGGGGCTTTTAGAAGAATACAAGAAAAAGTAAAGGAATGGGAGAGAAAGGGGAAATAAAGGAATAGGATGAAGTTTAAGTAAAGAAAAACCTACATGATACTACAGCTTTGTAATGGTTTTCAGTGCTTGGACAACAAAAAAGAGGTGAAATTAAAAAAAAAGTAAAATTAAAGAACTTGAAGAGAAAGAAAAAAACCTTCACCATACATAAAGCTGTTGTTCACTATAATCATTGTTCATTTAATTGATAGGTTGATCTGATGACAACATACCGTGTAAATGAAGTGGGTACGCAAGGTCGCGAAGACATGGACCAATGGGTCACTAGCTACAAGATCAGTTGTGGTATAGACGGTGTTAATCTTCATACAGTAAAAAACAGCTCTACAAAACCTAAAACTGACAAGGTATGTATATCCACTCAGGTATATCTGTGGAGGTATCAGTGGTTCATTTACATGACTCTTAATCCAAGCGTTGAGGGTTCAAATCCCAGCCCGGTACTAGTTCAAATCCTTTGGCAAGACATTAATCCAAACTTAGCCCTTCTACACCTAAGTTTAAATGACTACCTCATAAATTGCTGGGGGTAATAATATTTGAGGGACATTGCGGCAGAACAGTAGTGATGCTGATGAGTTTTCGCTGAGTAAAAAAAAAAATAATAATATTGTAAGCGTTTGTCTTAACTATGTCCATTCATCACATAATCAAAAGTCAGCTCCGGCCCCAGAATAACAGCTCTCACATGATTGAAGGAAACGGGTGGAACTTAGAAATGGCTCGGTCGGCGGTCGCCGTCTAGCTAGCAATAGATCGCGCTGGTTAAAATCCATCCAGATTCAAAGACCAACAGTCTTCCTCAAGTTTGTTATTATCAATCTACTTATCGCCTACGTGAGACAGTAGCTACACCGAGTCCGCACTAGCCTCTTGTCGATGCCCTCGCGCTGTTGGAGTCTCTAAATTCTGACGAGCGAAGCGAGTCAGAGAAACCGAGGCGCTCGCGCTGAGGGCCTCTTGACAAGTGATCTGGATTTCTTATGTTTTACAAGAGGCTAAGTCCGCACTGACTCATCAGCACCGGGGGTCTATGTCATCTGGTAGAGGGAGCATAATTATGTGCACCTTAGGGGTGCAGACATTTGCTTTAAAAAAGCCGCACCCCATTGGGTGACATTCTGCATTCTACTTTCGGGGACGCAATTTTCCACACTACTTTGGAGTGCAAAATT
Organism: Strongylocentrotus droebachiensis; assembly: GCA_035222895.1. Taxonomy (NCBI): domain Eukaryota; kingdom Metazoa; phylum Echinodermata; class Echinoidea; order Camarodonta; family Strongylocentrotidae; genus Strongylocentrotus; species Strongylocentrotus droebachiensis. Next base: position 45,835 of record JAVYIG010005105.1, on the reverse strand, counting down.
GCCCTCTAGAGATGTGCACCCTTTATAGGTATACTCGTCGAGTCCGCTTGTGTCTTTTTTTTAAAACCTAGGCAAGGCATCCTATTAATTTATCAAAGCGGCTTGGAAAGAGGTCACACGCAATTAGACTTTGAATTTCTGCTTTGCCTCACTATTCATAAAGGCAAAAATAAAAAGGAACAATTACTGGGTTTCGAATCCACTAGTCTAGGATTGTCATACGCTGACCTTACCGATTGAGCTAACTCTGGGTTGATAAAACAAGGGTTTGCATGATTATTATAACCCTAACCTTAACCCTTATAGGGGTTAATAGTCTGTATAGCAGATGTACCGACTTCAATTTGTTTCAAATGATAGTAAGCTTATTGCTATTTGTATAATTATAATATGAAAAGGTGAAATAGTTTTTACATTTTAACATGTTTAATCATGTTCTTCGAATATAGACAAAAACTTGAGGACATATTCAACTTCAAATTGTTAGTGTGAAAGTAAATTTCGTCAATATAAGGTTTGTTCTCGGGCAAGCGACGTCCTCTGCCAGCGAAGTATGCCCGTATATATATTGTTCTAAAATTATACGATTCTATATTTCATTGCCATTAAAGATGTTCATCGGTAATATTGATCGCAACACTGTGGTGCGCAACACTTTACCTGTTCCCGCGGTGTGTCGTTACGTTCGTCTGGTACCGATCACTTACCGTGACCACGTGAGCCTTCGTATGGAGCTCTATGGATATGGTCCTCTCACAGGTATGGAACAAATCAATGCAGCATTTTATGCCATTAGGATCGACGTCAGAATGATTGAACTTTTATAATTTTTAAACCAATCCTAGTTCGTTATGCAGCGCCTCCACGACCAAACCCTGATAGGTTCAGTGCGTAACACAGTGTTTGAATTGTGAGACTATGTAGACTGCACGGTCTACTGTCACCCACTGGCTCTGCAGTACAGCTGCTCCCCACAAAGACAGTGACTAACAGAGATCGTCTCTGCTCATGACTTTATTACGTTTATGGAATTGTGTTTAAGTGTGAAAGAACTTTAATATATATTGTGCTTTTCTGAATCGATTGGAGGGTGACTGACTTTCACTCTAATTAGTTTGGCCAAACACTGTGTTTGATCAAAATAACCCTTTTTTGACTGATCCTTTAATGATATTTTGGCGGTTGATCATTATAGCATTGAATGCGCGCCATAGACCTACTGTTTTAGTGGCGTATTCTGAAAAATATTATATTACCTTTCAGGATGTGAGTTGTTAGATGTTAGTTGTCATAACAAACTGCCTAGAATATATATCCCTTATATATAGTTCTTCTACTTCTACGTTTATTATTCATCCGAACTTCGACATTTTAAATATCATGAATAGGGCCCAATGGGTGTACAATTCATTAATGTAAAACATCATCATGTAAAAAAAAATAGGGCTACCAGATTTTCATTCAGGATGAGAATTCTTTCTGATAAACCCCTCCACAAAATTTACTGCATACTTCGGAGCTGTCACCACATATTCAGGCAGCAGAGTGGCATGTGAAAGTTAGAGCAAATTCTGATTAAAAATAAGATAGTTATGATTCGGTAACTAGGTGACGTATCTTGCATGGTCCCCTCCTATTTGGTATATATATTCATATAATTATATATATATATTCTATTTTTCCTCAAGGAAGTTTTTAATAATACATACACCCTTGATAATTATGGAAAATATTCCGTCATCAATAACTATGATAACGAAATCAAAATGTTATGAACAGAGCAAATGTACGTGAGAGGACCTCGCAACAAACGCCACATTATTGCCAATTTGTGTTTGATTGATCGCAAATTCAAAGATGTATAACTTTCTTATTTTTAATAGGAGTTTGCTCAAACTTTCACTGACTATCCCTGCGGACATCCCTTTGTAAGAGACTTGTACGGTTTATGTGGGCGTGTGTGCGCATGAGAGTGAGTGTGTGTATGCGTGTGTGTGTGTGTGTGTGTGTGTGGTGGGTGCTCGTACTTATATGTGCGTTTACGTGTATTTGTTGTGTGTCTGTTTGTTTTTTCCCCCTTTCACTCATACAACCAAGGAGGATATCTCTTTGATACAACATAGGACTAATATTAAAGGTAATACAAAGTTTTGGGAAATTTTGAAAATTGGGTGAAGAGTGATTCTTTACAATTTTGATATATTTGGATGCCCCTGTGGATGTATTATAAGCACTAGAAAATTTAGACCCTAAAGTACTTCTGCTTTCGAGAAAAATTGAATATAAAAATTTACCGTTGCTCCCGGTAAATCTTGATAAATTCCAAATAGCGCCTACGGTCGTACAATGGTAGCTGCGACCATGAAAATCTCAGAATATGTAACGCAGATATATTATTTCCAAATGGGAATAGCTAATCGGTCGATTTTAGTCAAGAAACATTGTTTTATAGCTTAATTAATATCTTGACCTTGAGAGGGAGCTATACAATATAAAGAGTTTATTATTTACAATTTCATAACTTCAGACTCGATTTCAACCGCGACAACGATCACTGAATATTGTAGGATCGCATATGCTTCCAATATGTTCATTCGTACCAAATTCATGACCCCATTCCAAAACTTTGTATTACCTTTAACCCGTTATTTATCGCATTTTTTCATATTGGGACGTAGCTGGTCCTGAGTGGCGTTGTACACCCAAGAAGTGCTACCACGTTGATGCTGGCTTGCGGAACTGGACGGAAGCTTATCGCTTTTGTCATAATCTTGAACCCGTGACTACACTAGCAGGTGACAAGCGTCCGTCCCTCCTCTTCATAAATACAACAAAAGAGTACCAGGTCGTGAAGAGTTATCTACGTTTGTCTATGTCAAATGTGACGACAACTAAATTAACGACGTTTGCCTGGATCAATTGTGACGACAACCAACGCGAAGGGTATTTCATCTGTATTAAAGACATAACTGGACGTGGACATGATGCACCTGCATGTAAGTGTCGACCTAGCATTCCTTTAAATAATTGCAAGAAAATATGTATAAGCATTTTTTAATACTAATACGTCGGATGCTAATTAGTCATATCAAATACACATGCCTATACATACGGGACAAAAATATGTTAGAAGACGCAGGCCAACACATGGATTTCTTTTCCTAATTAACGCGAGCGAGCGAAAATGTTAACACTTCATAATAGTGACATTGTCTCATTGAACTTTTGTCATTATAGTATACAAGATCGATATGACTACCGACAGACCAGCTCCCTGCCCGGGTATTAGATCAGTTGTGATTGCCCAATTGTTATAACATCCAAATTATTGTGGGGTGCAAACCTCTCAACCACCCCTCCTACACCTATGATTCTTATTTCGTATTGTTCATGCATTTGAACAGGAATCTCCTTTGATCGAAACTCGAAGGCGGATTTTTTTTTTTTTTTTTTGTATCTTGAAGGAATGCTATCAAAATTACAAAAATCCACCCTTTGACAGGTCCTTTTTTTTAATCCTGCTGGGGTTATCCTTCCCACCTGCGTTGCCTCTGGGTGGGTGAGTCGGTTAAGTCGCCGACCATCCGACCATGAAACAGGTAGTACTGGTTCGACGTAGTTACAAGGGAGTTACACGAAGCAGTAAAAAATCTGACCTGATTAGTTATTACAGTACATTTTGAAATATCGACGAATCATGTCAAAAGTCTGTTTATTATTACGTATCAATAGACAGTCTTTATTGATATATAATGCTTAATGACAAGATGAATTATGAGAAGTGGTTTCGCATGAAAATGTAAATCGAATATGGGCATTGTTTGCCTTTAATAGTCAAGCACTTTTGGAATGGCCTTACTAAGGGTTTGTCATGGTTGACTTTTCCACTACTCAGTGGGTTTCGTTTTGATACAGCAGTCATCATCCACCTGTAAAAATGTAATAAGTTTCTACGAACAAAATGGTCTAAATTGACTTTCATCTTTTTCAGTTCTTTGCCAAATGACTAATAGTAATGATTATATTGATAATATAAATGATGATAATGATGATAATAGTAATAATAATATTGATAATGATAGAGAATTTTATTAGGACCCAACTACACTTGACTAATGTAGTCAAAGCGCAATGTTTAAAATTGTGATTTTATCTTGTGTTTTAATTAATCTGTGTTTAGATTGGCAACCGGGTAAACCTGATGGAGGTAGCGATGAGAACTGTGTGGCAATGGATTGGAGAAGCGGTGCTTGGGATGATTTAGCCTGCAATCAAGATCACGAAACAATTTGTCAGATAGTGTTGAAAAATATCTAAAGTTCGCATTAAAACTTCAGTGCCATTGACTTTAAACATACACAAATAAACAGGTTTGGACCCTATCTTGTAAACGAACGCGATTGATCCAAGTCGATCGAAACTTGATCAATCAATCACACCTCAATTTGTAGTTAAGAGATAGCAGTTTGAAAAAATTGTGATTGATTAAAAGACTTACAACCAATCAATAAGTATGCGGTAATGTCTGGTATCAATTTGAAGTGCAATCATTTTAACGATTCTTCTTCATTTATTATTATAATGTTTGGTTCCTTGTCAGGTATTTAAAAAATACGATACAATCATCATGAAGATGATTGTATCGTATTTTTAAAATAAATTTGAACATTGCCGTTGAATGAACTGTGTTTTTATTGGTCTTTGGACTATTTTAACTTGGGTTTTCTTATGTTTAATCAATGAGCCGTATTAAAATGACATGAAGAAAAAAAAATACAAATCAATAGCAACTCCCTGTACGACTGGGCCGTGATAAATGGAATAATAGGGACTTTTCGGTTTGCACGTTTATAAGTGGACTGCGACGTATATGCGGTCATTTTTTAAGCAGGGTTGACGAGGCACGCTGACTGTTGTTCGTTACCTTTTCGGTTTCACACAACTACGACGCTCGCTAATGCCTGGATTACATTTGGCCTGCGATTAGTCTACGGAGCCCGTATCCTGCTCGTATCCCCTTTTCCGTGCGGCCTCTGTGCGGAGGCAGGAGGCGGCCGTGATTTTCGTACGGATTCACGGGCTCCGCAGCCTTTACGATTTTGTTTCGCGAGAAGTTAAACAAATTTGAAAAAAATCGTAAGCCCGTAGCCCGTATACATGTCGTAGGTGGCATTGCACAATCCCCACACGGGCATCGCCCGGAGGCCTCGCATTGATTTTGCAGCAAACGTACGATTTTTCGGTGAACATGGGGGCAAAAAAAATCGTACGGAGATTGTAGACTCATGGGGCATTCGCACGGCAATTGCACAGCTATTGCAAGATTGCTGTACGGTCACCGCACCTTCTCCTCGCAACCTTTGCACGGAAGCTGCACGGGCTCCGTACGATTTACGTGCGGAGGCTGCGGAGACTGCACGGCTACTGCATGCAAATTGCACGATTTCCGTACAATCTCCGAGCAGCCTCTGTACGGATTTGCCCCGGCCTGCCCCCGAGGGCCAATACAATTAATTGCACGATGCTCGTAGATAATGTAAACACAAACATCGTAGCCCGAAGCCTCCTACGATGTCTACGAAAAATCGTAGATTAATTTACGGCGCCCGGGGCAAATGTAATCCAGGCATTAGTGAGCGCGAAACTCGATCGAATAGCTAAAGATCCAACAACAAATTCGGTGCAGGGACTGTTCGCAAAAATTATGCTGCAAAAGATCAGCGATGCATAAATAAAATGTGTTTATTTTATGAATTATTCTGCTTAGTGAGCGCGAAATCGATCGAAAAGCTAAAGATCCAACACACCAAACTCGGTGCATGGGACTGATCTCGAAAATTATGCTACAACAGATTGGCGATACATGAATAAAATGTGTTCATTTCATGAATTATTCTGCAACAATTTTGATTTAAGGGAAATTACAAACACGAAAATGTGTTAATTTAAGAGAATTGATGCTTCCACCACTGGCACTCTCTGGTTGTAGAATTAGGTCAATTGGGTCCATTTTGTGACTTCAATTTGGTGTTTCGTGCCTACAAAAGATTGCTTACGAACATGACTCGTCATAGCCTATCCGATATGCGTCGGGCTTTACAAGTATTCTAATTGCGTTTATATGGAGAGTGACATCGGCGCGGGCGTCAGCTCGGGCTGACGCCCGCGCCGATGTCAGTCTCCAAAACGCGATTAGTACACTTGTAAAGCCCGACGCCTTTTGGATAGGCTAGACTCGTCACAGTTTGCGAACGACGGCAAAACAAGGGCGAACGCGTTCAAAAATTCTGCTACGAACGATGAGCTCGTCGATGCGCATGCGCACTGCTTCAAAAGTGACCGCATACGTCGCAGTCCACTAGTGAACGTGCAAATCGAAAAGTCCCTAATGAACAACTCAATGTGACTTAAACAGTATACATAAATATCGGCCGTTGATTTGAAAACGACTAAGTTTAGCAGACTCTGCATCCGGGCTTTTCTTTCTGGCTTTAGCAACATACCGAAATGTGTGTAACATAATGTTATAATAGAAATAGAGGCTATGTTTAAGAAAAAAAATGATTGTTTTATTGCTGATAAAAGAGACTCAAATTAGCTAGAAATAAGTCATTGGATCTCTGTGTATGTTAGAGTTCTGCTAGGGATAGTTTTTGCTACATTTATTTCAATTATTGATCATCATGACAATGATGTGCATGTCATTGGGATTGCAGCAAAACAAATCAGGCTTTCTGGAAATATGAACTGAACTATTATGGCATAGAACATGGCGTTTCATACATGTTTTATTACACAAAATATTATTTCTTTTTAAACCAATATGAAGAAAATGGAAAAAAGAAAGAAAACATATAAATTCAGGCAAAGAAAATCGGTCAAAGCCTTTTATAATAGCACATATAAATTTAGTCATGAATACAAGAGTATCGATAAACAAGTTATATTAATCTGAAGCTTGTTTACAAATTATTATAGCACAACTTTAATGTCACCACTTAAAAATAAATGAATAGTTCAAGAAGAACCTCCATTTGACATAAGCAATTTTAACTGATTTTTCTTTTCCTATTTCCCTTCGACTGAGCATTGATTGAATCTTGTGATACGAACAGGGTAAATAGTTGTACCTCTTGATTACGTTCATCAATGCCCCGATCAATGCTAGGTGTAGCCGTAATGTTGTTGTTAGATTATTTTTAAAGGCAATTCAGTAAAAACTGACTATTTATAAGATCATACTGCCAAATTTGAACTCAATGTCATGACACGTTTGATCACAATGTAGATATTCTATTACTGCATTTTATTCAATTTGATTTGCACGAGTGTCAATGAAACTACTCTCGACTGTTATATATAAACCCTTTTTTTACAAAGTGTGCGGGTTGAAGGTTCACTTTACAGTGAGGATAGATGAAAAGGGAGTATGATAATAATAATTTAACGTTTTTTTTGTAGAGCACATAACACATAGCCATGTCTCTATGCGCTTTACGGAACAGAATACAGAAGGAGTGGAAATGTTACACTGTGTTCTGAATTGTGAGATCTAACAAAGTGCTAAATACACATGTTGTCAAATTAATTCCGAGCTTTTCAAATGTTTCTATATTTCTAAGGTGTTCCGGCAAGTTCTATTAATCAGTGGTTGCATATAAAAATGACCTTTCCTCATTTATATGGAAACAAAACGTTCGCATTGACCTTAGGAAATCAACTTTAGTAGCCTATTGTATATCCCATGGAAATCAAATTTCGAATTATGTAATGACTCTGTCATTGTAATCAGTCACAAATAATTTAGGATTTGATATCACATTAAATGTTAATGTACATTTTCTTGTTTACAAATTACATTTGAAATGAGCAGATAGAACTTGATATTCAGTAGTTGAACTGCCATGTGGTTTTTAGTAGATATCCTTTTCAATCAAGGATTTAATAAAAACTAAAATGTTAATGTACCTTTTCTTGCTTAAAAATTACATTTGAAATGACAAGATAGTTGCCATGCGGATTTCTGTAGATAACCTTTTCAATCAATTCAATTTAATGAGAATCAATATTAAATCGTAACTTCAAAATTTATCTCATGAATTATAACTCATATAATCTTTGTTAAAAATAATTATGGTTTAGAGTACGGATCATGTGATTTTTATGTGACAAATAGGGGTTGTAAAGCTGGCTACATTTGTATTCTCTCAACTGTAAACATGTTGAATACAATCGAACAGTTGCTCGGTCACACCGTTAAACCGACTCTTTAAAAAATACTCCATAAAGATCTATTCTTGACAATTCGGGATTTTCATTTTTTGTTTTTTCTATCGTTGTTATTGTATCGGTCTCGCCATACTGACTCCACGTCGACCCTAAACCGGGGATAAAATATTTTATTGAGTCTGTCTGATCATTTTTATGTTATTGTTTTGTTTTGTATTCTTTTTTTTTCCACTCAACACAAAAGATACGAATTACAATTATCACGCATAATTATTTTGTTCACAAACAAAAATACAATATAAACTATTAAAATGCAACCAAAATATGAAAAAACGCTTTATCAATATAAACAATTATCTGAAAAAGTCACATTATTTTTGTTTAAATTTTAGAAATGAAATAGTAATGTAGATAGAGACTACCTTTGTTCTGAGAGGGGAAGAAAATTTAAGCAAAAAGAAGGTTTAAAAAAAGTTAAAGCCCTAGAATCTATGGAATGAAAGGATTTCAGTCTGGGCCCTCTACCCTTCCCTGCAGAAAAAAAATCTACGACACCCAGTACGAGAATATGGATAGCTTTTGCAGGTCTTAGTTTACTGTGCTCATTTAAAAAAAAGTTTCGTGTATCATATTTTGTTTTATAACACAAAAAAAGGATTAAATTCTTTGAAATTCCAGATTCAGTTCAGCGTCAGTATAGTTATTTCTTTTTAAAAACACTTTACAAGATGAAGGAAGTTTTGCAACCATTTTCTTTTAAATGTTATTCATTTCAAATCGATCTAAACCCAGTTTTTGAAACTCTTGAAAAGGTTGTAGATTTTCTTCAGTGTCAACAATATTGTCTGTAAATAAATGTAATGTTTTGTTCGGTCTGGTGTCGGTGTGATAAACCGACTCCAAATCGACTCATTCTGGCCAATGGAGATACTTCAATGTAATGTTCGGACCACTGTCGGTCTCAATCGTGTAATTGAGGTGTAAGGAATTGTGGATATTCATTAATTTGTTAGTAGCACGTATTGAAAGCTCTGCTTGTTATTTACTTTTAAATTATATCGATGAAGGTGAACAATAATTAAGGCAACTGTATTCAGATATCCTGCATTGTAGAAAATTTAGTGCATGTTTACTTTTGATAATATACAATTTTACTAGGGCTTTTTATAATATAGGTGGCATTAATGGCACAAAATAGCACTGATTTAAAATTCATTATCGATTTATCTTTACCCTTCACATGAGGATTAATGTATTTAAAACTGTTATTATCATACACTTAGACAATGTACTTTTGTGTGTGTCAACAACAATAAATTTCTCAACAAAATATTAAATATTTGCTTAAGTTTAAATAAAGCATTGTTGCAATATTTTAGTATAAAGTATAACATGTGCTTTTAAGTCACTTAACGTTTCTTTTTCTCCATTTGCATCATTTGCATCATTTCTTATAGTATTGTTTAATGGTTTACCACAGTGTTGGCATCAATCATGAATACTTTTAAAATTCAATGTTGATACTTAAGCCAAGATCTTTAAAATTTCATGGGACTGTCTTGCAAATATGAGCATTTGTGTCTGAATCGTAATGCCGTCACGTGGAATTGCCTATGGACTATTCTAAACCAATGAAACACATATGAAATTGACTGAGAGAGTGTGCCAAGTCACTTTCATCGCCATTTTTGCATTAATTGTCACCTCTGACATTTTAACACCGATCTGATTTCAGTGAATACGTTAGTTTATTGTTCTGCCAATTATAAGATCCCAATAACATGTACAATATTTGGTAAATTCTTGATGATAACAAATCAACGATAACAGATGGTATCTGACACGAAAAGTGGTATTCCGCATGTACTAAAGTGTGATGTCAATATTCTTGTTCATATCTAATTAGGAAACTTTTTGGATCTTCAGCTAATATGTTGAAATTATTTTATTTGTACAGTTAAAACCATTCACGTGTACTTTATGGTGGAATAAACGTTTATTTCAACTTGCATGTTTTTACACATTTGCAACTTGATACCGTAACTGTTTTTTCTAACTGCACTTTTTGAGGATTTATAATGATGTGCCAATATTTTAACTGCCAAATTTGTGCATACATTTCACCAAACTTTTAAAATGCAATACACTGAACAGATGATATTTGCCACACACATCGCACATGAAAAGACGATTTGTGATTTGCGACAAAAATTGAAATCAGACTTACCTAATTTGCAGAATAATTGAAAGCATAATTAGCTTAAGATAATTACATAGTGGATCCTATTTTATGGATTATTCTCACTTGTTTGAAAGAGATTTGCTCACTTATTACGTGTACCAACTATTTTTATAGTATGATTATGGTTTTCCTGCGGGATCCCTTTAACTTTTACGCAAATTTGATTAGATGATCTTGGCAACTTTTGGTATCTGCAGATTGCCTTAAATGGGAAAACCGCTTAGTTTGTATTATTTACAGCAACGAAATGAAAACTAAAGGGCTTCTGAAATCTTTTCTTTTGTAAAATGGTAATATAGAATGAATTTGAAACTTAAAATGCTTTACTAAATTGAATGTTAGTATTTCTGTTTAATGGTATAAAAAAACATGACAAAAAGAATTTGTACGATTTTACGCAGTGAGAATTTGAGCCGGTTTCGGAATACGCATGAATAAGCATAAAATGGTAACGCATTACCTAATTTTACATCTAATTTCGGTATATAGTTTTAATAAAGATATTTCACATTAAAGCACTAAATACCATGTGTCGTGTCTACTTCATTTTGTTGTGTTATACCACTTGTGTAATTTTGGCCATGTGTACCTTATACTTCGAAATTGAAGTTTGAATTTCAAGTTTAATTTAATGTTTTTCTTCATTCAACATGATACAAATGAAATAAACCTAATTTACTAAATGATACCCATCATAATGCACTAAACAAGCAAATAATTACGTAACAGAATGTACGCAATATAGATATGTGTTGTACATATTAAATCATAATCAAATAGCACTGGAAAACAGACTGATTGAGAGTGTAATATATTCAATGCAATTCATTTATTTCCACAAAAGTCATGAAAACAGCCGGGTAAAATAACAACGCGGAAAAAATCGGAATACTACAATAGTAACATAAACATGCAATAAAGAACGATACGTACTAATTATGATGATTGAGTACATGTGGGGGGACTAGCAAAGTTTAGTATATATATCCCTTGTGTAATTCATCAATTTAGGATACACACATGACAAATGTTATATGTCAAAGGAAATGTTTAAAGAGAAACCCAACCTAGTTTTGAGAAAGTTCTAATTTCTCAACTTTCTTCCCCTAAAACAATGCTATTTAAAATTAGAACAACTCCATGCATACATCATTACCACCGCATTAGGTTATATAACATGATAATATGATTTTACTTCTTAATAAGTAAAATGTATGATATAAAGTATAAAAAGTATAAAATAACCGTGCTTAGTCCGTAATAGATTTATTCGTTATTTCTCATCAATAAACTTCAAAACCAAATGTAAACCATCAAATTGCAAAAGCCTTGTCTTTCCTATAAATGGACAGAGCACAATCCAAAAATCAATTTAAGCATTTTTTAGACATAAACTCATCCAAAATTCACCAAAGACAGCCACCGCTGTATCACTGTGCATTCCGTGCGCTCATCCGCAGAGATCCGCTGCTAATCTCCTATTTTACGATTAAATATATACAACACTCGGAATGGAATATCAGTTGCACTAAATAATAACAAAGTACATCGCATAAACAACTTTTCCATTCGATTTCATGCGATATATACTAAGAAATAATGAAAGTTTAACATCATTTTGTAAGCATCTCAATAATTCTCAATAATGGATTCAAATGTGAAGCGCTCGTATGCAAATCAGCTATACGGTATAGATCGACTTTGCACTGTATTCTCTTTGATGAATGACGCGCTTGAAAATAGCAGTCGATGCCTCATTTACATTTATTTACAATACATGAAGTGATTAACGGTAATCTGTTCTACTGTCAAGCAGAATTAAAAAGAAAGAAGACGAAAAATTTAGGAATCCAAATCCTCAAGTAACTTTAAGAAACAAATTAATGTTCACGTCAGGCCTCTCATTACGTCACGGCCGCGCGGGGTTGTTACAATTATTATATATACAATTCAACCAGGTAATAATAAGATAATGAAAGCAGCAATTGTGTGAAAATGGCCAATATTGTGAGAATTGCACCTACCATGTGGAACAAGCTCCCAACAAACCCAGAGAAAACCACAAGCAGAACAGCCTTACGAAGTCCTTGAAAATAAATAAGTTTGCAAGGCCCTCACGACACCCTCTGTGCTCGTGACCTCCCAAAGTCGGTCAGGAAGCCCATTGCACAAGATAGGCGCTGCGCCTGAAAAAAACACGATCGCCATATGTTTGAGTGGTCGGAGCAGAAAGAAACATTTTACGTGAGGAACGTAGATTTCTACTAGGTACGTATGGAGTTATCAAAGAGATAAAAAAAAATGTATTTGTGAGAGATTACTTAGTGGCACAACGTTATATAACTTTATAAATAGTTCTATCTGCTATGGGTAAACTGTGAAGGCGTGACAACATGAGTGTAATGGGATCTCGCCCCTTTGCACGTGCTACACGTCTTGCAGCACTGTTCTGCACTATTTGCAGTGTTCTAATATCTTTCTCAGCTAAGCCAAAAAGGAGAGAATTACATGAATCATAAATCCCCTTCGCACGTGCTACAAAGTCTTGCAGCACTGTTCTGCACTATTTACAGTTTTCTAATATATTTCTCAGCTAAGCCATAAAGGAGAGAATTGCAGAAATCGATCCTGGAAGAATCAAATAAGTGGATCAGTTTCTCAGTAATTTTCTTATCAAGAAAATTAGTTATCTGAACGATTTTTCTAATTGCAGACATTGCAGAACAACAGGAAATGTTGACATAGTCTCTAAGTTTTAAATTTGATCAATAAAAAATTATGTACTCCCAGATTACTCGCCATGGATATCTCCGGCACATTTAAACCACCTACCGTTACACAAGCAGGATACATAGAAGTATCAAGGCTGGTCGAAATATGAATGTGCTTGGTTTTGGGGTGGGGCAGTGAGTAGTGCCCAAAGGATGAAGGCACTAATTGGGAAGAAAAAAATAGTGATACTCGACAAACAGTTATCCTTCACTACGTTACAATTCACTGACAAAAGTGCCAATTTGTGAAACGCAATGCTGTAGTAGTCTAAAATTCAACATTCATAAACTTTTTTTTATGATTGGGTTCGATTACCCATTAACTTGCCTCTCCAATACAATAACAGGCTGCTACTAAAACACAACTGCGTAAATCAACCTTGTCGCATCTTTCTGCAAGAAATTATTCATCGGCATTATCAGAACCAAAGATTACAATTTAAGCAGCTATCTCTATGGGGTTGTATGGCATATTTTCGATATCGTCTGACAAACTCGACTAGGCCAAGTTATACATACTTTTTTGTTTTTGTTACGCGGGGCTGTAGGACAGGTATGCGAATGCACCAGTAAATATGAAATTCAACCCCTTCCCTATTAAAATTTCCTCTCAATTATTATCCTGAATGTTCAAGACACCACGGCGATATTGGTCAGTAAGGATGACGGAATCATCATCATCCGTTGGAGGATGAAAATTGAAACTCTCTTCTCCGAAGTCTTTCTTCGCCGCCTCGTCGCCACTTCACATCAGGTAACTCTAGACGATGCACGACTCTAGATTTGATCAAAGAGAGTGAAAAGGGGAAGAGGAGGAGGAGGAGGAGGAGGAGTAGGGAGGAGGAGGAGGAGGAGGAGAAGGAGGAGGAGGAGGAGGAGGAGGAAGAAGGGGGAAAAACGATAGGAAGAAGAAGAAAAAGAAGGAGAGGAGGAGGAAGAGAAGGAGGAAAAAGAGCAATAAGAAGGAGAGGAAGAAGGGAAAAAGAAGAAGAAGAAGAAGAAGAGGTAGAAGGGGACGAGAAAAAAATAATTATTAGAAAAAATCCTTCCAGACATTTTAAGTATTAAAGGCATCATGTATGGATGAGAGACTTTTCTAATCACACCAAATTGATTAAAGGGAAATCCAACCCTAAAGCAGAAAAGCAAGAAAATTAGAATGGCGAAAGTTTTTTAATAAATCGGATCATTAATTTTGTTAAAGTTATGAACGTAGAAATATGAGAACACCATGTCTATGCGAATCTCAAATTCAATTCATTTTATTCATTTTCATTTTCAATAAAATTGCCGAGTAGCGGATTGTGACGTAGCTGTGTACACAAATATAATAAATTGCTATTTTTTCTCCTAAGTGCCTTTTCCCTTGGAAAACTACTAAGATATATCATGGATAGCGTATCATTATACGTCCTCTTAAGATATTAGACCCTCCTGAGTCTATTGTTTAGAGACAAAATTATTTTAATCATTTTTTTTTGTGCTGTACCAAATGGGAAAGTTGTCCGGCACTTCGTCACATTGACACTGCCGCTTCAGCTAATTTGAAGGGGCCGTATGGTGATGACAACTTTCACAAATAATCATCTTTTTAATTTTTCATTTGCTGTCTGATTTCGTCAGAACTTTCACACATCTGCTTTTCAGATTTTTCTGCTTTCTTTAGTAGCAGTTTACTATTAAAGTGACTCGGTAACATTGTTGAAGGTTGATGAAAAAAATTGCTTAATTTTTGTATAAAATGTTACTACTATATTCCTTCTACTATATTAACCCTCTGACATGCAAAAAATCCTAAACAAATTCTCAAACCACAAAGATATCTATGGTTTTCTTTGAAGGCGTCGATGTGAGACACCCTCTTACAGTGATTAACAGTAAATTCTCCCAACCATTTTTGAATTTTCCCAACAGTTTTTCCATGAAAAAAAATACATAAAACAGGCTATAACTGTCTGGAATGGAATGTAGAGTCATTTTATTGCTTTGTGACGATTTACATTCACCTAAAATGTAATTAAATTGTCCTTGTCTTGATGCTGAACAGGCTTTGACAAGTAGCAGAATAGAAGTAGAATAATATAGTTGGGAGAATTAAGGAATTGATCAGATCAGTTTTTCCCAATTTGTACCATGAATAATGATCCGTTTTCACTCAAATTTTCAGATTATCTTTAATTGTACATCTAGCATTGAAGTCACTACCTTAGCACCACTATCTCTCATCTGAACAATGTTACAAAGTCCCTTTAAGACTGAATTGTATGGTGGCCCAAAGAAGGGACATCGCGAATCATGAAATCGCGAACTCCGTCGTGAACTGATCGTGATTTCCATTCTGGGACGCCATAGGATGTCCCTTTCAAGATATTGGGAACATGGTAAGAAAACAGATAAATTCAAGCGAACCTACCTTGGGTTGTCATCTTGGATAAGAGTCTTGATATCCGAGAGAAAAGCTTTAAACATCTCACTGCATATCTTCGGGTTCCAGAAGCCCTAAATACAATGAAAGTGAAAAAATGTATAACAGGACTTTTTAAACAACGTCACATAATAAGAAAATCAAGGAGAGTTAGAGTTTTCGTAGATAGGCTGTTAAACTAAACAAAATATATAGAAGGGAGTCCTTCGTTTAAAAAATGAATCACCGTTTTTTCGTATTTTGTGTGTAAATGACTGAAGTACTATACATTAAAATAATAATTTACACTTTCTACTGTATGATGATTAAAGAACTTACATCAGACATTTCTGGAAGCTGCTTGACCTCAAACGTTTTCACCGAGGTGATTTTATGCATGTCGTCATCTCTCATACCGCATAACACTTCAGGGATGCCTGCTATGTAGGCCTGAGACCACCACTCAAACGTCTTGTATCTGTTGAAAGAAGAAAAAAAATACCGTCGAAGAAGTAGAGAAATAAAAGCAACGGGTCCCAAAGGTTTGCGATCAATGGCAGATTAAAACTAACGATTATAATGGTTTGATAGTCAGCCTAGTTAACACTATGTGCATGCAATGATGATCTCGATTGGCCATTATAATTATACAATTGATTGACGGAAACTCACCTTTCGAAGTTGGTAAGAGGTTTGTCATCCAGATGGTCCTTCTTAGTTCTGATGCACACATAGTTTCCTGGTGGTGTCTGAGTCGAGTCTATACGTTCTGCCTGAACGTCGGTACTGAGAATAAAACTGTGATCGCCAAGCTGTCTTTTCATCACGACTACGTACGTTGCATTAACGTTTACCGGTTCGTCAGCGTTAGGCACTCCTCCCTTATCAGCTGAGGAAGGAAAATATACAGTGCGTCCCAGAAGAAACCGAGAATTATCGATGTTTTATCATAACTTAATCACAATTATAATTGATAAATGACACATATTCGGAAAGCTTAGATCCTCCTCTTTTTCAGACTGTACACTTTCATTAAATTAATAAACACTTTTAAGTCACTGTACTTATAGCACTATTAATCTTATACAATATTATATCCACTACCTCACTATGACTGCGAATTTTCTCTCCCTATTTCTTTCTCTAAATCATTCTCTATTACCTCCTTTCTGTACTCTATTACAATTTAAATCAGGATTTGATAAAAAGGACGTAGCCTAAATAATCTATTTCTAAAAGGGCAGTCTTTCCTTTGGCACTATGGGTTACCTGAGGCAGTCTATGTTCTGTTCTTTTCCTCTCAAGTTCTTTTCCTCTGTTTATCAATTTCTGAAATATGCCACCGCAAATGAAACTTGGTACTTCTTAGTCCGCTTCAGACATAAATACATGAACTATAAAGAGCAAAATTGATTGAGAGCATTAATTATTGGCTTACTGCTTGTGATACTCGTTGCAAACTTCCTCCCAGCGTATTTCATCTCACTTAGCTCGTATCGTGCTGGCGTCGTTATGCTCGACCGTTGGTATTGGCGAGGGCTTGATTCGATGTAGTAAGTTCCATTACAGCGTCTAACAAGGATCTCTAAACGATCGATGCATTTACATGCCCGAAGGAGAAGACTGAATACTTCTGTACTCCCGACGAAGTCAACGTTAAGTCTAAATTAAACAGAAAGAGAAAGTAATAAGACTGTCCAAATGAATAGAAAAGGAACCTTGAAAAGGATATTTTAAAAACTAGTTCAAGGTGTTGGTACTTGATAGGAAATTGCTCTCAAAGAAAGCAAATAAATTATAGAGGCGAATTGGTGTAAGTATGAACGAAATTGAACAAACCATAAGAAAATTATCAATTTTAGAAAATTGTAATCACTATACTTAAGGGAATTACAACTTGGCGCAATCGGCAGTGTAGCAGCTAGTGCCGCAGTGACGGACAACTATCCATCTCATCTGTTCCAATGCCAAAATTTACTAAAATTTTATTTTTTCGACATTGATTACCCAGGATGGTCTTTTCTGTTTAGACAACCTATGATAGTATGCTATCCATAATGATAGGAGACCCTATACTCTAAAAATAGAGTGCAAAATTTTGCTGTGCAAAATCGCTGTTTAACAAAGTTGGGTAAAGTATTACCCAACCTTGTGCCAAACACCAAGTCCCTTCGAAATGTCATTACACTTGCCATAGTGTCATATCAAAATTCGCCGACTGTGCGCATTTCCGGGGTATAAGAAAGTAACGATGCAGATTAATATTTGAACCACGCGTTGGGTAAACACAAGTTTTGACACCTAAACGTTGGTATTATGACACAACTGATGTTAAAAACTATGATTGAAGCGCTAGCGTGGTCGGTCGTTTCGAATTAGCTGTTCATCGAATTAATCGTGTTCAAGATCGACAGTGGATGGACGACTTTGTTCGAAATAGACTACGATCATGCACTTGTGTCTTTCCGCAGCATTTATTTGCATGAATGCGTGTAAATCTTCTCAATATGGACATGAAATTCCTAAGCGAAAGACTGTCTAGCCAAGAGAGAGAGAGAGAGTTCTGCTACTTATACACTACACTACATATAGCATGTACTTTTCCAGCCAACTCCTCGGACAAATTTTCTTTTTTATCCAAATCTGTGTAAAAATAAAAAATCATACAATAAGGTTGGGTTAAAATTTTACCCAACTTTTGGGTAAAAAATTATACAAGAACAAAGTAAACGAGTACCCGGGATGAGTTGGGTAAAAATTACCCAATGTTGTGTCAAAAAGGGAACATGGTTGTCGTTGGGTAACATTTTACCTTTTACATTGGGTCAAATATATTGCACATCAGTTGGGTAAAACATTAAACATTTGCTGGGTAAATTTTTACCCAACCACCCCTGTGTAAAATTTTACCCAACAAACATGCATGTTCCCTTTTTACCCTCGTAAAGTGTAAAATTTTACCCAATATTGGGTATCTTTTTTTTTAGAGTGTAGACGCAACGTACTATAGCCTCATAAACAATCAACATAACAAAAATAGTAGGCCATAGCTAAAACGTAGTTTTGTAGGCCCACATCTAGACCGTTATCGTCAATATCTGCATTCCCCCTTTTAAAAAATTAATTGTCCATTATGCCACTTAGTGGTGATGCGGATTTTGTTCCACCCCCCCCCCCCCCCTCATTACGCGATTGAAAGCCTACAAATTACGGAGACATTGCAGAAGTGTCGTCATGTTCGCGATAACGCTAGTGCAGAATGTGAACGAAACATATCATCTACATCAAGCCATTCAACATTTAAAACATGTAATGGTTGCCTGAAGTAATGCAAAATATTACTGAAAGACATTAAATAATTATTTCTTCCGCCTTGACCTATTATCCGATATTTGGCAATTATCACAAAACCACTCCACAGACTCAGATCATTGCGACAACCATCACCCACATAACTATGTCAACAATACTCAACACAACAGAGCATTTAAATGAATACATTTTAATCATAAAACACCACGCATGGATGCTTAATCTCAGCAACGTGTGGCTAGTGATTACTCAGTTATTGCGATGGATTTTACCCGACCAACATTGGTAAACATAAAATGCAATATTTTGTTAATGACGTCAGGTACTTTTTCACCAACGATATTATTCATAACAATGACAATTCAGTTATTACAATGAGTTTTACCCCGCCATCATTGGTAAACATAAAATGCAATATTTTGTTAATGACGTCAGGTGCTATTTCACCAACGATATAATTCATAACAATCATAAATTGACGTCCATGTGGGTGGAGCCCACTTAGGGCGAGGCCCTGTCTCTGTTTCAGTAACAAATGCGATATATTTATATATGTATTTGTAACTTATTTATTTAAAGATACTAAAATATATTTCATTTATGCGAAACTTCACCCCAGAACAGCACCAACCTATTTATGCAATGTGCACTCTGGCAGCCAGTAATCTACTGGTCCCAGTAACAACTGGTATTCTATTTGTCCGACTTCAAACTGGTATTTCTACTGGTTTTAACTAGTATTAGTTGAGACCAGAAGATACCAGTTAGGATTCCTTACTGGTTTCAACTGATATCAACTGGAATTTTGCCCCAACACTCTCTCTCTTCAGCTTAAAACAAAAAATGAATATTTCTTTCATCATTTGATGATACAGATATAAATATAAATTGTGTGGAAATGTGTGGAAATATATAAATTAACTTATTATAAAAGATCTAGTCAGACACGTTTTTTACTTTGTGTTCGTTAAAAGTAAGGCAGTTTATTTGGCCTGGTGTTTGTGCCCCCTGTACCTATTGTCCCTCGCCCCCCCCCCCCCCCCCATTTCCAAAATTTGAGGAAAATATACATACTGTAGATTGGACGGTTCTAGGACAACTACCCCCTATAGGGCAACCACCCTCTAGGACGACTTTCCCACGGGACAATTACCCTCTAGGACTATTACCCCCCAGCTAACTAGCCCCTAGAACAACCACTCCTAGGACAATTATCCCCTGGACAAATACCCCCAGGCAACTATCCCCTATAGGACAACAACCCTCTATCACAACTACCCCCGGTATCAGTTGTCCGGGGGTAGTTGTCCCAGAGGGTGGTTGTCCTATGGGGACAGTCGTCCTAGAGGGTGGTTGCCGTAGGGGGTAATTTTCCTAGAGGGTTGTTATCCTAGTGGTGGTTATCCGGGTGGTTGTTTAGGGGGTAGGTGTCCGGATACAACATGAAACATTCTTGTTTCTAACTTACTTTCTAGTTCCTCCTCGTTCTGTTTCTAGAATCTTCCGCTCAGTCAACTCTTGCATGTTATCATGGATCCAATCTTGAACTGACGATAAGGATGCGTACCTAACTTTGCGTTGAGCGATGTAATCGTCGATCCCGTCACGCAGGTCGAATTGTAGATGGTCATTGATGGTTTCGACGAGAAAGCGACGTTGACTGGAATCGTTCTGGTAATTTCCCTTCTCATCGATAGAGAAGGTCCCGAGAACCTCTATCTCGGGGCTATTACTAGCCATTTCCCCCTCTTGATTTCTCACAGATTAATAGTTTCTCAGTAATTGCAAAATATCAACACAATCAATTTACAGATTTTAGCCAGTCCGAGGTTAAAATATATTTGAACCACTTTCCCTCGCTCTATGATGTCTCAAACTCAGCTTTTCAGCAATCACAAAATATCAGCGCAGTCATTGCGTGAAATGACAAACCTTTTCGACAACAATATGACTTTCTAACAGCGCTCAAAATACACGGGGGCGATGGGCGATTCGCCCCCGTGAGCCACACAATCGCCTCTGTCAGAGTGCTCACGGGGGCGATTGCAAAATTAAAAATCGCCCCCGTGAAATATAAATAAATAATAAAATTAATAACAAATATAAAATAAAGATTATCCTTTTTGTTATAACTTTCACACAATATTGAGTTCAACTTTCAAACCTTAAACCAATTAAATGGAACTATGGAAGTTATATTTTAAAAGCGTGCAGGATTTCTCGCTCGAATTTTTCGGTGTCTAGAGGCTGCCATATTGTAAAGAAATAAACGCCTTTTTACCCGCAAGATTGCGCTAGGCTATATTAGGCTTTATTATATACCTCATTTTAAGATTCTTTACTAATCCTGTCTTCTGATTGGTTGAAAATGCAGTCATGTTTAACCATGCCCGCTAATTGAAATTCATAGTCATTTTTCCCGGCTCTACCGGTTTATATCCATTTTTCATAGCACTTTTTCCATGGCTGTGAAACGTGACGTCATTTTGCTGCGATCCCCATTTTGGTTTACGTGTTACCGTATAAGTTTCTTTTGTGCGATGACCGATGCGCAATACCGTTAACGGTGTTTGAGTGCAATTCGATTTTGGTCGCTGCATTCAGGCGACGAATCTACCAATCCATGCAGCGCAGACGACCGATCGCCATTTTGTGTACTAGTCTCGATCGCAAAATACTGGGGTTTTTTGTTTCCAATTTTTTGTCAATAAAGAGGCAAAATGGAGGACACAGCTATGCCAAGATTTCAACTTATTCGTGTAAACGTGTTTGGTATTCCCTGTTCTACTGGAGCACAGCTTGTTGGATTTCATACTGTACACAAGTTATTGTTGGTGTTAATATTCATGACTTCAAAGAGATGGAAACCTAAATGGGTGAGTCAACATTTTCCTTTTTTTCGGTATATAAAATATATATTGACTGCTTTTAATATTCGAGGCATAGTTGTTTCTATAGGGTCTCGGGAAACTCACAACCTGCTATGACCCCGCGGCGCAAGCGCCTTGGGGTCATAGCAGGTTGTGAGTTTCCCTTGACCCTATAGAAACCACTATGCCTCTCAAAGCAGTCAATATATCCTTAATATTAGGCTATATTACGGATACAAACAACGGAAGCTCGCAGTGCACTGCGGCCGTCAGCAGCGGCTATACTAGCTGTGCCGGTAGTATACTGGTGTGCACGCTGCCGCCCCATATCGCGCAAGGACCGAAACGTGGAGAAAATCGTGAATCCTCTGAAATCTGATTCCGAAAGACCAGCAAATAATTAACCTCGACCAGTAAATCAACCGAAAGCTAAAATTATTAAAATTAAACCTGTTGGCAAGGAGGCGAATGTATATGGGCTAGGACCAGAAATTTCGTACAAAAGGGGGGGGGGGGGGTCTGACCATTAGCTGCGTGTAATAAATAATATTGTAAAGTTGTAAGAGGGAAATAATGCCGACTATTAATGATAATGATGAAATAGCAAATAATTCAGGAGTTTCATGGGTTACACCAATTCAATGGAAATTTTTATTACAAAAAGAGCCCCGTCAGTACTAAAAGAGCCCCTGTGAGGAGGCTCACGGGGGCGCTTTTTTTTTTGAAAGAGCCCCCGTGGACAAAAAATTGATTTGAGCCCTGCTTTCTAACCTAATGATGACATTACAGGGGAAGTTCCAATCAACGATATTATATTTATAGTCTACTCACAAGTTATTTCTTTATTTGTTTTTGTCATTATTTTCACTCCTTGGACTACCTACATTTCTCCCGTTAGATAGTTTATCACGTATGAGTTATACACAAAATGTGATTTAGTAATCAACTATTTGTGTTTATCATGAAATGATCTATTTTTGTTCTTTATTGCAATGTAAAAAATGAACATTACACTGCTTGAAAAGACTAGTTGATGTATACAACGGGATCGCAAATTACTTACGATTAAGTGTGTTTGCATAAATTACCTGGGAAATCCCCATGATACTAATTCGCGTATTGTGGTGGCCCCCGCCTTCAATCCCGACCTCTTCGTCAGGATTGCCCCCATTCCCAGCTGGAGAATTTGATTCTTTACTACAGGCGCGAACTCACGGGGGGGGGGGGGGGGGTTCGACCCAACCCCCCTCAATTTTTGTTTATGTGTGTGTTTTGGAGGAAACCCGCCCCCCCCCCCCGCTCAAATTTGTTTTTTTTGTGCTCTTACCCCCCCCCCCCCCCCCCCCCTCCCCCGCTTATTCAGAGGCTGGCTGAGTGGTTGCGAAATTTTCGGTGCGATTTTCAAATTTTAACCCCCCCCCCCCCCCTCGAAAAAAATCCTACGTACGCCACTGCTGTACTATATCCTTCATTTGTAACTCATCAACTCTGTCAGGATTTTCATCAGATGACATCTTATCAATTATTTGCCAGCAGTCAAAGAAATTATCTTTATTGCAAAGGCGCGGGGCAGCTACAATTGATTATTAATGTTCGCTTCATCAAAATATATAACTATGACGGAGGTACACCAGTTAATAAATATGACACAAGTGTTTATTGACTCATATTTAAATTTTAAGACAAAAATAAAAATAATCAACTTTTAATAACAATTATTTACAATATCGCCACTGTTACAATGTCTAGTGATTATATAGTGACACTAATTCATATACTTCATTTATTTTCCTTCTTTGTTTATTTTAAAACGTCAAGGGCAATGGTGCGCTCAGTCGATGACTCATTTCCATTTCTTTACAATACATGAAGTGATTACCGGTAATCTTTTCTCGTCAATCAGTATTACGGAATAAAGGATGGTAATCAAGTCTTGGAGAAGAAGATAATTTTAGGAATCCAAATCATCAAGTAAGTTGAAGAAACAAAATGTTCACGCCAGGCTTCTTATTATGCCACGGCAGGGGACGATCGTTACAGTATTCATGCACGACATAATAATATTGATGCCGTCGTAAATTGTATTTTTAATGGAGTTTCTGATCTCATAATTGTATGCAACTTATGCAGTAAAAATTATGAATAAAGGAACAATAATAATAACAACAACAATAATGATAATTACGATTATAATAATATCTACTTTTGTTTCTATACCGCTATATCCGATTCGAAACTGCTCAAAGAGTTTTACAGCACAGATGGACAAATTTATTAAAACTTATAAACATACTACAAGCATAATTCAATGAGGTACAATCAATACAATTTGGGATACTTTCTGAATGATTAATCAGAGTTACTAGTTCGTAATTCACGTGGTAGCCCATCCCATATTACCGGGCCACTGAAGTGAAACTTTGCTCTCCTTATTCTAGGCACTTGAAGGGCCGTTGTGTTTGAAGTTGAAAAAAGTCTGTGTGTAGACTGACTTGGTGATTGTAGCTAGGAAGAAACAAACAAGTCAGTTTTGAACATTGTTTTGTTCTTCAACCGGTAACCAACGAAGAATGGTGCATTGCTACCACTGAATTGCTTGTTGCTATAATACGCAATCGCTTCAGGTATCGACACTTGCCCGAAAAATATTTGATTTGATATGATTTGATTTATTTATTTCTGTTTGATTTTCTTTTTCTTTTGCATTTTTACAAATATATAACAAACAAACATTGCACGTTTACACATGACAAAAGAATATATGTATAATAAAGTCAGACTGGCTGTAACTAATCGAAAACATTAAACAGGAGGGTTGACAAAGTAAGCAAAGCTTGATAGTATGACTACCCTCAAAGGATACATAATAATACAAATATGGAGGAACAAAATATTGGTAAAAGGGGAAAAAGACAGAAAAAAGAAGAAAAAAGAAAGATGGGATGCACATCAAGATTCACAGATGTACGTGGTAGTTGGATTTCAATTTGTTATATAAAGATTTTTTTGTTTAAGAAGATGCAAATTTGAATATTGAGTGGCCAACTTGGGATATAATAAAATAGAATAGAATGAGAAGACTCACGAGGTTCGGACAATATGAATGTGAATGTGAGATCAGCCAGCTGGTTTTAAACCTGGGCGAGTCGGAGCCTTGAAATGTTTGTATACAAGACAGTGTTTATTCAGTATCCCAAGTATAGGATGGCTCAATATGTCATTGATGTACCATTATCATTTTTATGTTAATTCGATGTATTTACATTGTGTCACACGGCCCCAATGGAAATCAGTCTTATAACTGTTTGGGCTTTTTTAACCGTGTATAAATAAAGATATCAATTCAATTCAATTCAATTCTCAAATGAATTTGCTCTTCATCAGTGTTTATAAATCTTGAGCTCTTCGCCCTACGAAGGATTTACCCATAAAACAGCATGATAACATTTTTTAAAAGGCCCGGACAGGAAGGAAAGGACCTAGTTTCATTTCAAGATAACATTACAATTAAAAACCGTACAGATTTGAAAAAAGCACTACTTCCGCGTCATATGCAAGGTAACAAAGTTCACAATATGTTTTTCACGGTCGTACATATTATATCACCATATGATTAAGACAATATTGAGTAGTCATGGGAATGTGTTATATATACAAGCTCCTCCCCCCCCCCCACACTCTCCCTTCATCCTCAAGCCTCAAGTCTGCAATACTGCAATACATTCGTGTGACAAATTGTACACATTCAGGGGCGTAGACAACGGGGGGGGGGGGGGATAAGGGGGATGCATCCCCCCACCTCACAAGGTGGGGGGGATGGCATGTACAATCATCCCCCCAGGTTTTGGGGAATGATATTTGCTTACTTAATAAGTCATAATGATGATAATAATAGTAATAATAATAATGATAACAAATATAATATTAATAATAATAATAATTATGATGATGATAATAATAATCCTCATCATTATTGTAATTGTGTTTATTGTTATTAGCCGCATTCACACGGTGAAAGCCAATTCAGGCGGTAAAAAAAAGAAAATCTTACAAGTATTTTGTGGTTATCTTGTGGTTTGGAAACCACAAGATAACCACAAGATTAAACAGGCGCGGATCTACGGGGGGGTTAGGGGGTTTAAACCCCCCCCCCTTGGGCGTCCCAAAAAACAAACAACACAAAAAAAAGAAAAAAAAAGAAAGAAAAAAAGAAAAAAAGAAAGAAAAAAGAACGCATGCTGGAGAGAAACCCTTTCAAGTGCAAATATTGTGAGAAGATATTCAACTCATCTGGTAACTTAACCAAACACATGATAACTCTGGATATAACTGTGTATTAACTGTTACTTGATTTAAAAAGACGTTATCATGCACTGCTTTTTATGGTCTCCATTGTGTTAATAGATGCCAGGAAAACATCACTTACGGGGTTCAAATAAACACCCCAAAAAAAAATCGGCTCGCCGCTTCGCGGCTCGTGGACGATGCTCCGCATCGTCAATATTTTGGTCAACCCCCCCCCCTTAGCAAAAAGCTAGATCCGCCCCTGAGTCATCCCCCCCCCCCCCAGGTGTACGAACCTGTCTACGCCACTGTACACATTATACCCAAGCGGGGAGGGACTTGTCAATACTTTCTCTTTAAACGTTTGCCCTCTTTC
Organism: Strongylocentrotus droebachiensis; assembly: GCA_035222895.1. Classification (NCBI taxonomy): domain Eukaryota; kingdom Metazoa; phylum Echinodermata; class Echinoidea; order Camarodonta; family Strongylocentrotidae; genus Strongylocentrotus; species Strongylocentrotus droebachiensis. The sequence goes on along the minus strand of JAVYIG010005105.1, from coordinate 19,347 downwards.
CTCTCACCCAGTAAGTCTACAAAAGTGTTTATAAATCTTGAGCTCTTCGCCCTACAAAGGATTTACCCGTAAAACATCATGATACCATTTCTATTAAAAAGGGACAGGAAGGAAGTGCCCTAGTTTCTCTTTAAGACAAAATTGCAATTGAAAACCGTACAAATTACAAATACACACTACTTCCGCGTTGTGTGCAAGGTAACAAAGTTCACAATATGTTTTCCATGGTCGTACATAATATGTTCTCATTCGATTAAGATAATATTGAGTAGTCATGGGAATGGTTTATGCAATGTTATTACCACATGTTATTGTCACAAAATACATAACTATTTTTGGCCGGATGGTTGATTATGAAGTAAATAATAGAAAGGATTATGTTTAGTGAGGTTTAGGAACAATGAGGTTTTGTTAATATGGTGGTGACTCAGTGTAATGGAATTTTTTGGAAATGTGCAGATTGCCTTACGGCATGAATGTGATGGTATATCTAAGAGGCTAGGGCTGGGAATCCCAGGATTGTTGACTTCTTTAATCGGGAACATTCTCATTCTTATTTACCTCTTTATACAGGAACTCCACTGTGCACTGTATATATGTATTAGCATGCATTCATGTCTTCATTATTAGCAATAAACCTGATCGAGTGGTTTAAGGCGCTGGACTGGAGGTGTGAAGGTCGAGGTTTCGAATCCCGACACGGCACTAATATCCTTTGGCAAGATATTAACCTGCACTTGCTACTCTCCACCCAGGTGTCAAATGGGTACCCGGTAGGATGCGGCCGTCATTGTTGGTCAAACAGTTTATGAGCGTCAAGTAACGCCCGGCTGGAATGCTCCCCAGGGAGTGTAGATTGTGCACACAATGGCCCGATTTGTTTCGTCACACCCCCTTTTGTGTTTTACAAACCAGGTTTGTAAAAAAAACGCGTCAAAACGCGTCATATGACGTACATAAACCTCGGTTTGTCGACTAACCTCCTTTGTGAATTCGGGCCAGTGTGTGCGGGCAAGCACTGAATCCAATGGCCGGGGTAATAGTATATTTGTAAAGCGCTTACAGACATTAAGTATTAAGCGCTATATAAAAATAGAAATATTATTAGTATTATTATTATTATTGTTTATGAACTGCAACTGCAAAGTGGGACATTCAAACTGTATCTTGGACTTTGTAGAGAGAGCAATAATAGAATATTGAAAGTATCCCTGATAATATATTGATCACAATATAAGGGTGTATACCATAATGTCTAAAATTGCGTATTTTGCGTTTCCTTTTGTAGGTGTCCCTTTTTCAGAAAGTGCCCTTTTTGGCGCCCCCACCTACTTTGTAAGACGCCCCGCTGCTCCTGAGCACAATGATAATGAAAGGTAACGGTCTAGAAGGGGCATAACTCTGACAAGCAAGTGATGAAGGAGGAAAAAAGGAAGAAGAAAAGAAAGAAGAAGGAGAAGAAGAAGAAGAAGAAGAAGAAGTAAAAGAAGAAGAATGAACACACATTTTTTCGTCATACTGACTGTATTTTTATCGGAACGTTTATTACAGCTGAACAGGATTATCATACTAAAACTTAAAGTGACTCGGTGACATTGTTGAAGGTTGATTTTAAAAACTGCCTAATTTTTGTATGAAATGTTACTTATTATTATATTCCTTGTACTGTACAACCCTCTAAAATGCACAAAAATCCTGACAAATTTTCAAACCTCAAAGATATTTATAGTTTTCTTTGAAGGCGCCACTGTGCCACACCCTCTAATAGCAAATTCTCCCAACCGTTTTTGAATTTTCCCAACCGTTTGTCCATGAAAATGAGACATAAGACAGGCTTTTAAAATCTGTCAACACTTAAACGTCTGGAATGGTATATAAAGCCAATTCATTGCTTTTTGATGATTTACATTTACCTCACATGTAATAAAATTGTAATAATATAGTTGGGAGAATCAAGGAATCGATCAGATCAGTTTTTCCCAATTTCTATCATTAATAATGGTCTGTGTACATTCAACCTTTCAGATTATCTTTAATTGTACATCTAGCATTGAAGTCTCTACCTTAGCAACAATTTCTCTCATCTGAACAATGTTGCCAAGTCCCTTTAAGATACTTTGGTACCAGGAAGAATCAGACAAGCATAGTGCTGGTCATGGTTACCATATCGTTCACACGTAATTGTTTACGGTATGAATTCTTGAAATGGTTATCAGAAAGTGCAAACACACACCTAACCATATTAAGCTACCAAGTCAATATCTACTTTTACCAATACCAATAGCTACCACTAGTTATGATACAAATTGGTTATATTTGAAACTACTGAAATTAAGTCATCGTCTTCAGTTTGCTTTGATTGTTATAATTATATATCCCTTGTGAAATTCATCAATTTAGGATACAAAACATGACAAATGTTAAATCTCAAAGGAAATGTGATGTCTTTAAAGAAAAACCCAACCTAGTTGTGAGAGAGTTCTATTTTCTCAACTCAAGTTTCTTCCCCTCAAACAACGATATTTACAAATTCGAACAAATTCATGCAAACATCATTACCACCGCATCAGGTTATATAACATGATAATATGATTTTACTTCTCAATAAGTAAAATGTATGATATAAAGTATAAAATAACCGTGCTTAGTCCGTAATAGATTTATTCGTTATTTCTCATCAATAAACTTCAAAACCAAATTTAAACCATCAAATTGCAAAAGCCTTGGCTTTTGTATAAATGGACAGAGCACAATCCAAAAATCAATTTAAGCATTTTTGAGACATAGACTCATCCAAAATTCACCAAAGACAGCCACCGCTGTGTCACTGTGCATTCCGTGCGCTCATCCGCAGAGATCCGCTGCTAAACATAGTTCAGAACAGAACAATAAAGAAAATCTCCTATTTTACGATTAAATATATACAACACTCGGAATGGAATATCAGTTGCACTAAATATTAACAAACTACATTGCATAAACAATTTTTCCATTCATTTTCATGTGATATATACTGTGAAATAATGAAAGTTTAACATAATTTTGAAAGCATCTCAATAATTCTCAATAATGGACTCAAATGTGAAGCGCTCGTATGCAAATCAGCTATACGGTATAGATCGACTTTGCACTGTATTCTCTTTGATGAATGACGCGCTTGGAAATAGCAGTCGATGCCTCATTTACATTTATTTACAATTATACATGAAGTGATAAACGGTGATCTGTTCTATTGTCAAGCAGAATTACAAAGAATAATTACAGGATTGTAATAAAGTCTTAGAGAAGACGAAAATTTTAGGAATCCAAATCATCAAGTAATTTTAAGAAACAAATGTTCACGTCAGGTCTCTCATTACGTCACTGCCACGGAGGGTTGTTATAATTATTATATATACAATTCAACCAGGTAATAATAACATAATGAAAGCAGCAATTACATTATGTGTTAAAATAGCCAATATTGTGAGGAATGCATCTATCATGTGGAACAAGCTCCCAACAAACCCAGAGAAAACCACAAGCCGAACAGTCTCATTACGAAAGTCGGTCAGGAAGCCCATTCCACAAGATAGGTGCTACGATCGCCATATGTTTGAGTATAAGTGGTCGGAACAGAAAGTAAAATTTTACATGAGGTACGTAGATTTCTACTATGTACATTATGGAGTAATAATATAAAAGAGATAAGAAGGGTTTTTGTGATAGATTACTTTGTGGCACAATATTATAACTTTAAGAATAATTATATCTATTATGAGTAACCAGTACAGGCGTGACAACATGAGTGTAATGGGATCTCGCCCCTTTGCAAGTGCTACAAGTCTTGCAGCACTGTTCTGCACTATTTGCATTTCTCTAATATTTTTCTTAGCCAAGCCCAAAAGGAGAGAATTGCATTAATCAATTCTAGAAGGATCAAATTAGACTAGGCCAAGGTATACATTTTTTTTTTACGCGTGGGTAGAACAGGTATACACTGTGAAATGGGTTGGGCAATATTTTCCACACGTTGTGCCAATAGTCAACCCAACCATCTATTGGGCAATATTTTGTAATTGTTTCGTATTTCGCCCAACAGCTGTTCAAGATTTCCCTAACAAGTGGGCTACCATAGTCGGGCAGTTGAAGGGTCATTCCTTTGCCCAAATTGTGGTCAATATACGAAACAATTATGCACGTGTGAAGTAGGGTACTTACGTTTACCTATACTACTGGGCAAAATGTTGCCCAATAAATGGTTGGGCTGACTATTGGCACAACGTTGGGCAAAGTGTTCGAAAAAATTGCCCAACCTTTTCACAGTGTACGAGTGCACCAGTCAACATGAAATTCTACCCCCTCCCCTAATGACATTTCCTCTCAGTTATTTTCCTGAATGTTCAAGACATCAAGGCGATATTGGTCAGTGAGAATGACGGAATCTTCCTCAGTTGGTTGATGAAAGATGAACTTTCTTTTTTGAAGTCTGTCTTTGATGCCTGGTCCAAGCCTCACATCAGGTAACTCTAGACGATACACGACTCTGGATTGGATCAAAGAGAGTGAGAAGGGGAGGGGGAGGAGGAGGAGGAGGAGGAGGAAGAAGAAGGAGGAAAAAACGATAGGAAGAAGAAGAAAAAGAAGGAGAGAAGAGGGGGAGAGGAGGTGGAAGAGAGGAAGAAGGAAAAAAGAAGAAGAAGAGGGGGAAGGGGACGAGAAAAAAAATATTATTAGAAGAAGAAATCCTTCAAGATATTTTTAGTGATAAAGGCATCGTGCATTGATGAAAGATTTTTTCTAATCAAACCAAATTGATTAAAGGACAATCCAACCCTAGCAATAATTTTATTTATATAAAAGCAGAAAAGCCAAAAAAACAGAGTGGCCAAAGTTTATAATAAATCGGATCAATAATATTAAAAAAAGTTATGAGTGTTTGAAATATGAGACCACTATGATTATGCGAATCTCAAATTGGCGGGAAGTGGATTGTGACTTAGTCGTTTACACAAATATTTTTTCTTTTTCTTTTTCTTCCAAGTGCCTTCTCCTTTGGGGCACTACTCATATTATATCATGGATAGACCCTCCTTCATCATATATCTTTGGAGAAAAAATTAATTTTAATCTCTTTTGTTGTGCTGGTCCAAATGGTGACACTGCCGATTCAGCCAATTTAAAGGGCTCATACGTATGTTGATTACAACTTCCAAAAATAATAACCTTTTTTTTTTCTTCATTTGTTGTCCGATTTCGTCAAAACTTTTACACATCTGCTTTTCTGATTTTTCTGCTCTATTTAGTAGCAGTTTACTATTAAGGCTGGATTGTATCGTGGCTCAGAAGGGACATCGCGAATCATGAAACCGCAAATGTTGTCGAGAACTATTCGCGATGTCCATTCTTGGCCACCATAGGATTTCCCTTTCAAGATATTGGGGACATGGTAAGAAAACAGATAAACTTAAGAGAACCTACCTTGGGTTATCATCTTGGATAAGAGTCTTGATAGCCGAGAGATAGGCTTTAAACTTCTTACGGCATATCCTTGGCTTCCAGAAGCCCTAAATACAATGAAAGTGAAAAAATGTATAACAGGACTTTTTAAACAACGTAAAATAAAGAGAAAATCAAGGAGAATTATAGGTTTCGCAGAAGGATTGTAAAACAAAACAAATGATATGATGGATTTCTTCGTATAAAAAATGAATCAAAATGAATCACCGTTATTTGTTTGTAGATGACTGAAGTACTATGCATTAAAATAATAATTTACACTTTCTACTGTATGCATGATTAAAGAACTTACATCAGACATTTCTGGAAGCTGCTTGACCTCAAACGTTTTCACCGAGGTGATTTCATGCCTCCTGTCATCTCTCATACCGCATAACACCTCAGGGATGCCTGCTATGTAGGCCTGAGACCACCACTCCAAAGTCTTGTATCTGTTGAAAAAGGGGGAAAAAACCGTCGAAGAAGTAGAGAAAGAAAAGCAATGGGTCCCAAAAGGTTTGCGATCAATGGCAAATTTGAAATAACGATTCTAATTGGTTGATAGTCAGCCTGGTTAACACTATGTGCATGCAATGATGATCTTGATTGGCCATTATCATTATACAATTGATTGGCGGAAACTCACCTTTTGAAGTTGGTAAAAGGTTTGCCAACAAGATGAGCCCCCCTAGCTCTGATGCATACAAAGTTTCCTGGTGGTGTCTGATTCGAGTCTATACGTTCTGCCTGAACATCGGTACTAAGAATAAAACTGTGATCGCCAAGCTGTCTCTTCATCACGACTACGTACGTTGCATTAGCGTTTACCGGTTCGTCAGCGTTAGGCACTCCTCCCTCATCAGCTGATGAAGGAAAATGGGAATATACAGGGGGCGTTAATGCATTCATAGCCCAACTATGAAGGAGCAGATTTTCGGTGACGTAATTATGTCTTGTGAATATTTCTTCTTTCCAATTACAGGGGACAAGATTTAAGTTCAGTAGTACCCCCCCCCCCCCCACACCCCCTTGTTTTTATTATAGAGCAGCTCTTAATATGAGTACCTAGGACTTTAAAAAATTGATTGTGCCAATGGATGTTGTTCAGCAACGTGCAGTTATCATGCAGTTTCATGGTGCTCCGGAAGAAGCCGAGTGATAATTCATGAGGAGCTGTACAGCAATAAAAGGGGACAATGCTCTTCCCTATACTCCAAAGTAAAGACATGGGCAACCCTCTTAAAAGCTGGTCAGGAGAGCGTTGATGACGACCCACGCAGGGTCACCGATGATCTCAATCCTTCTCATTTACCTCCTTTCGGTATCCTATAACAATTTAAATCAGGATTTGATAAAAAAAATCCGCGGGATTGCACGACGTAGCCTAAATAATATGTTTCTAAAAGGACAGTCTTTCCAATGGCACTATGCGTTACCTGAGGCAGTCTATGTTCTTTTCTCTTCCTCTATTTATCAATTTCTGAAATACGCCACCGCATATGGAACTTGTTACTTTTCTGTCTGCTTCACATGAAAGACGTGAAAGATATAAATACATGAAGTAAGAGTAAAATTTATCATGAGCAATAATCATTGGCTTACTGCTTGTGATACTCGTTGCGAACTTCCTCCCAGCGTATTTCATCTCACTTAGCTCGTTTCGTGCTGGCGTCGTTGCTCTCGACCCTGTCGACGTTCTCCTGCTATAAGATTGTCCCGAGGTTCGTGTTCTATTCGATTCCCTCGCTGACCGCGGTGCTCTTGATGTAGCTACGGGACGTCCTCCGCCGAACCGTGGACGTTGATTAAAGTGACTCGGGAACATTGTTGGAGGTCGATGAAAAAAATGTGTAATGTTTGTATGGAATGTTACTTATTATATTCATTCTACTGTACTAACCAAAGACGTTTAAATATGACCCTCTAACATGCTAAATATTCTGAAAAATTCTCAAACCACAAAGATATTTATGGTTTTCTTTGAAGGTGTCACTGTGCAACACCCTCTAACAGTGAATTCTCCTAACCATTTTTTAATTTTCACAACCGTTATTCCATGAAAATATAACATAAAACAGGCTTTTAAAAACCTTTCAACACTCAAATGTCTGGAATGGTATATAGAGCCAATTCATTGCTTTGCGAAGATTTGCATTCACCTAAAATGTAATTAAATTGTAATAATATAGTTGGAGAATTAAGGAAGCGTTCATATCAGTTTTTCCCAATTTGTATCATTAATAATGGTCGTTTTCACTCAAACTCCCAGATTATCGTAATTGTACACTTAGCATTGAATTCACTAACTAAGCACCATTTTCTATCATCTAAACAATGTTACCAGGTCTCTTTTAAGTGCTTAAAATTTGAATATGGCACAAAACATAAGTAATAATAACGGAAGATGAATACAATAATCGCCTATTTCAATTTTTCCAGGAATCCTAAAAACAGTGGCGGATTTAAGGGCACAACCGTTCCATGCTCTCCCCCCCCCCCCCCTTCCTTTCATTTAAACCTAGCACTGCCTAGTGGTATCCCTCATAAGTGATAGATGTGATAGTAATTATCTTTTTTTGTAAGTGATTTTATGTATTAATCTCTTAAGGAAATCATGCAAAGCTAATTATTTCTCTCAATTCTTCGAATGGTTAGCATTATGTTAAGGAGTAACCCTCCCCCCCCCCCCCCAAAAAAAAGGGGGGGTTGACCTACTTGTTGTGGTGCGGGCGCTGGTGCTGGTGCTGGGGGTGGGGCTGGTCGGGGTGCTGGTGCTCGAAAAGGAGCTACCTGCCTCCTTGGTTGGGTTTTGCGAAGGCTTAATTCTATGTAGTAAGTTCCATTACAGCGTCTAACAAGGATCTCTAAACGATCGATGCATTCACATGCCCGAAGGAGAAGAGAGAAGACGTCTGCACTCCCGACGAAGTCAACGTTGAGTCTAGAGTAAATAGAAAGAGAAAGTAAGAAGACTACTTTCCAAATGAATAGTAATGGAACATTGAAAAAGAGATTTTTAAAAAAGTTCAAGGTGCTAGTACTTGATAGCACATTACTCTGAAAGAAAGCAGACAAATTTTTGAGGCAGATTGGTGAAAGTTTAAACTAAATTGATTAAACAATAAGGAAATCATCAATTTTTGAAAAATTGTAAGCACTGTAAGTAAGGGAATTACTATTTGGCACCAGGCGCGTACACAGGGGGGGGGGGGGTTGGTTAACCCCCCCCCCCCTTTGGTAATTTTTTGTGTGTAAACCCCCCCCCCCCCCCTTTTGGATTTTTTTTTTTTTGTTTATTATTTATTTTTTATATTAAAAAAAAAAAAAAAAAAAAAAAAAACCTTACCCCCCCCCCCCCCAACGGAGTAAAATGTCAAATTTTCAAATTTCGAGACCAAAAAAAAAAAAAAAAAATGTATCCTCTTACGCCCCCCCCCCCCCCCCCCCCCGGCGCGATTTTCAAATTTTCCTGAGTCGTTGCGAAATTTTGGACTCGATTTTAAACCCCCCCCCCCCCCCCCCCCTTGAAAAAATCCTGCGTACGCCACTGTTTGGCACAATAGGCATTGTAGCAGTGCCGCAGTGACGGACAACTCTCTATCCCGTATTTGTTCCATCGCCAACATTTACTAAAATTGTATTTTGTCTACATTAATTACCCAGGATGGTCTTCACATAGATATACTAACGTAAAAACAGATGTGTATATCTAAATTGAAATGTTAACAAGGCAGTCATCTTAACACAGTAATCAGTTTCTACTTTGACACGTGCTCCTTTTCTTTTGTAATAAGTGTCATTTTGCACTAGAATATGTACCCCTTTTTCCTGTCACCATAAAACGTGCTCATAATTTAAAGCAACTAAGAGCAGTTTTTGTCATTAATTTCAACCAAAGCTCGCTCGCTACGCTCGCTCGCATTTAACATTAACATAATGCATGTTTCTTATTTAATATATTTTACGTCTTTCATATTTAGTTTGTGTTTAAAACCCCGTTAGAATAGGGTTTTTCCTCTTTATAGATTTAGTTTTTGCACTGCGACCTCACAAATCTTAAATATATTCAGACCATCACATCCAACTGCAAAATACGATGCTAACGCAGTATCCTGTGGACCATGTAAGGAGAGAAACTAACATTGAAATCATCCCTGGTAATGTAATCACAACGAAGGGGGTATATAAAATGTCTAAAAATGGCATATTTTTACTTTGAGATTTCCCTTTTCCCTTTTTAGATGCCCCTTTTGCCAGAAAGTGCCCCTTTTTGTTGGTGCCCCCCCCCCCTTCTTTGCGAGACGCTCTACCACCCCTGGGTAATGGTTGGGATATTAAGTTATCAGCTAATTACTCAAAGTGTGAAGAACAGTAATGTAAGCAATCAAGTAATTTGTTTTAGTGGGTAGATGCAACGTACTCTAGCATCATAAATAACAAACATAACAAAAAAACAGTACGCCATAGCTTAGACGTAGTTTGTAGGCCCACATCTAGACCGTTATCGTCAATATCTGCATCCCCCCTCTTAAAAAGCAATTGTCCATTATGCCACTTAGTAGTGATGCGAATTTTTTCCTGCCCCCCCCCCCCCCCCCTCATTACGCGATTGAAAGCCTACAAATTACGGAGACATTGCAGAAGTGTCGTCATGTTCGCGATAACGCTAGTGCAGAATGTGAACGAAACATATCATCTACATCAAGCCATTCAACATTTAAAACATGTAATGGTTGCCTGAAGTAATGCAAAATATTACTGAAAGACATTAAATAATTATTTCTTCCGCCTTGACCTATTATCCGATATTTGGCAATTATCACAAAACCACTCCACAGACTCAGATCATTGCGACAACCATCACCCACATAACTATGTCAACAATACTCAACACAACAGAGCATTTAAATGAATACATTTTAATCATAAAACACCACGCATGGATGCTTAATCTCAGCAACGTGTGGCTAGTGATTACTCAGTTATTGCGATGGATTTTACCCGACCAACATTGGTAAACATAAAATGCAATATTTTGTTAATGACGTCAGGTACTTTTTCACCAACGATATTATTCATAACAATGACAATTCAGTTATTACAATGAGTTTTACCCCGCCATCATTGGTAAACATAAAATGCAATATTTTGTTAATGACGTCAGGTGCTATTTCACCAACGATATAATTGATAACAATCATAAATTGATGTCCATGTGGGTGGAGCCCACTTAGGGCGAGGCCCTGTCTCTGTTTCAGTAACAAATGCGATATATTTATATATGTATTTGTAACTTATTTATTTAAAGATACTAAAATATATTTCATTTATGCGAAACTTCACCCCAGAACAGCACCAACCTATTTATGCAATTTGCGCTCTGGCAGCCAGTAATCTACTGGTCCCAGTAACAACTGGTATTCTATTTGTCCGACTTCAAACTGGTATTTCTACTGGTTTTAAATAGTATCAGTTGAGACCAGACTGGTATTAACTGGAATTTTGCCCCCACACTCTCTCTCTTCAGCTTAAAACAAAAAATGAATATTTCTTTCATCATTTGATGATACAGATATAAATTTAAATTGTGTGGAAATGTGTGGAAATATATAAATTAACTTATTATAAAAGATCTAGTCAGACACGTTTTTTACTTTGTGTTCGTTAAAAGTATATAAGGCAGTTTATTTGGCCTGGTGTTTGTGCCCCCTGTACCTATTGTCCCTCGCCCCCCCCCCCCCCCCCCCCCATTTCCAAAATTTGAGGAAAATATACATACTGTACATTGGACGGTTCTAGGACAACTACCCCCTATAGGGCAACCACCCTCTAGGACGACTTTCCCACGGGACAATTACCCTCTAGGACTATTGCCCCCAGCTAACTAGCCCCTAGAACAACCACTCCTAGGACAATTATCCCCTGGACAAATACCCCCAGGCAACTATCCCCTATAGGACTACAACCCTCTATCACAACTACCCCCGGTATCAGTTGTCCGGGGGTAGTTGTCCCAGAGGGTGGTTGTCCTATGGGGACAGTCGTCCTATAGAGGGTGGTTGCCGTAGGGGGTAATTTTCCTAGAGGGTTGTTATCCTAGTGGTGGTTATCCGGGTGGTTGTTTAGGGGGTAGGTGTCCGGATACAACATTAAACATTCATGTTTCTAACTTACTTTCTAGTTCCTCCTCGTTCTGTTTCTAGAATCTTCCGCTCAGTCAACTCTTGCATGTTATCATGGATCCAATCTTGAACTGACGATAAGGATGCGTACCTAACTTTGCGTTGATTCTGAGCGATGTAATCGTCGATCCCGTCACGCAGGTCGAATTGTAGATGGTCATTGACGGGTTCGACGAGAAAGCGACGTTGACTGGAATCGTTCTGGTAATTTCCCTTCTCATCGATAGAGAAGGTCCCGAGAACCTCTATATCGGGGCTATTACTAGCCATTTCCCCCTCTTGATTTCTCACAGATTAATAGTTTCTCAGTAATTGCAAAATATCAACACAATCACTTTACAGATTTTAGCCAGTCCGAGGTTAAAATATATTTGAACCACTTTCCCTCGCTCTATGATGTCTCAAACTTAGCTTTTCAGCAATCACAAAATATCAGCGCAGTCATTGCGTGAAATGACAAACCTTTTCGACAACAATATGACTTTCTAACAGCGCTCAAAATACACGGGGGCGATGGGCGATTCGCCCCCGTGAGCCACACAATCGCCTCTGTCAGAGTGCTCACGGGGGCGATTGCAAAATTAAAAATCGCCCCCGTGAAATATAAATAAAAAATAAAATAAATAACAAATATAAAATAAAGATTATCCTTTTTTTTATAACTTTCACACAATATTGAGTTCAACTTTGAAACCTTAAACCAATGAAATGGAACTATGGAAGTTATATTTTAAAAGCGTGCAGGATTTCTCGCTCGAATTTTTCGGTGTCTAGAGGCTGCCATATTGTAAAGAAATAAACGCCTTTTTACCCGCAAGATTGCGCTAGGCTATATCTCCCATCTCTACTATCTATATGGGTATTACGGATACAAACAACGGAAGCTCCCAGTGCACTGCGGTCGTCAGCAGCGGCTATACTAGCTGCGCCGGTAGTATACTGGTGTGCACGCTGCCGCCCCATATCGCGCAAGGACCGAAACGTGGAGAAAATCGTGAATCCTCTGAAATCTGATTCCGAAAGACCAGCAAATAATTAACCTCGACCAGTAAATCAACCGAAAGCTAAAATTAGTCAAATGAAACCTGTTGGCAAGGAGGCGAATGTATACGGGCTATAGGACCAGAAATTTCATACAAAAGGGGGGGGGGAGATCTGACTATTAGCTGCATGTAATAAATAATATTGTAAAGTTGTAAGAGGGAAATAATGCCGACTATTAATGATAATGATGAAATAGCAAATAATTTAGGAGTTTCATGGGTAACACCAATTCAATGGAAATTTTTATTACAAAAAGAGCCCCGTCAGTACTAAAAGAGCCCCCGTGAGGAGGCTCACGGGGGCGCTTTTTATTTTGAAAGAGCCCCCGTGGACAAAAATTTAATTTGAGCCCTGCTTTCTAACCTAATGATGACATTACAGGGGAAGTTCCAATCAACGATATTATATTTATAGTCTACTCACAAGTTATTTCTTTATTTGTATTTGTCATTTCACTCCTTGGACTACCTACATTTCTCCCGTTAAATAGTTTACCACGTATGAGTTATACACAAAATGTGATTTAGTAATCAACTATTTGTGTTTATCATGAAATGATCAATTTTCTTTCTTTATTGCAATGTAAAAAATGAACATTACACTGCTTGAAAAGACTAGTTGATGTATACAACGGGATCGCAAATTACTTACGATTAAGTGTGTTTGCATAAATTACCTGGGAAATCCCCATGATACTAATTCGCGTATTGTGGTGGCCCGCCTTCAATCCCGACCTCTTCGTCAGGATTGCCCCCATTCCCAGCTGGAGAATTTGATTCTTTACCACAGGTGCGAACGCACGGGGGTGGGGGGGGGGGGGGGGGGGGTTCGACCCAACCCCCCTCAATTTTTGTTTATGTGTGTGTTTTGGAGGAAACCCGCCCCCCCCCCCCCCCCCTCCGCTTATTCAGCGGCTGGCTGAGTGGTTGCGAAATTTTCGGTGCGATTTTCAAATTTTAACCCCCCCCCCCGAAAAAAATCCTACGTACGCCACTGCTGTACTATATCCTTCATTTTTAACTCATCAACTCTGTCAGGATTTTCATCAGATGACATCTTATCAATTATTTGCCAGCAGTCAAAGAAATTATCTTTATTGCAAAGGCGCGGGGCAGCTACAATTGATTATTAATGTTCGCTTCATCAAAATATATAACTATGACGGAGGTACACCAGTTAATAAGGCCAAAAAAAAAAAATCATTTGGTTGTCCTCGACTGCCCGCCCGTCATTTTCGGGCCGCTCGCATTTTTTTTTTTTTTTTAATATTTTTTTTTTTTTTAATTCATTTTTTTAAATATTTTTAATTCAATTTGTTTTTTTTGTTTTTTTAATTTAATTTTTTTTTGGGGGGGAGCAATCTTAAATGCCAAACATACCATTTTATGCATTTGCAAGGATCAAAATGCGTCCCGTTGCCAGTTTTGTCTTTTCAGTACGCAATTAGGTATTTATTAAACTTGCCATTTTTATTTGTCTATGTCAAAATGCCGTTCATTCAAATCAGGTTTTGAGCATTCTTAAACTCATTTTAAAGCCCATCTGTACTAGTTTACAGGAGGGATTAGACCACCCTGCAAGGTCACTGGACAAGTGGTTATCTCATCTAATCAGCCCTTAGTTAAAATAAGATAAAGAGGATCATTGGGGAACAATGGTCACCCATTAGGCATTGTTTGCTACATAGAGGGCGCAAGTAGCTATAAGTAGTACAATGGAGATTTAAAAGGTGCTGTATTTCAAAGCCCAAAATACTTTCTGTGTTGGTCTTGATATTCATTGTACATTAAACTAGTCTTTTACCATATTAAAGTGTTTTATAGACTTTGTTTGTTTAAATGCTTGACAATCCCAATGATTTTTTTTTTATGGAAAACAAAATATTTAAAAAAAAAAAAAAAAAAAAGACACACAAAAAATGAAGTTACAAAAAAAAAAAAAAAAAAAAAAAAAAAAAAAAAAAAATCCGCCCGCCCGCCCCTACTCCAGAAAAGCAATCGAGGACAACCAAACAATTTTTTTTTTTTGGCCTAAATATGACACAAGTGTTTATTGACTCATATTTAAATTTTAAGACAAAAATAAAACTCATTTCCATTTCTTTACAATACATGAAGTGATTAACGGTAATCTTTTCTCGTCAATCAGTATTACGGAATAAAGGATGGTAATCAAGTCTTGGAGAAGAAGATAATTTTAGGAATCCAAATCATCAAGTAAGTTGAAGAAACAAAATGTTCACGCCAGGCTTCTTATTATGCCACGGCAGGGGACGATCGTTACAGTATTCATGCACGACATAATAATATTGATGCCGTCGTAAATTGTATTTTTAATGGAGTTTCTGATGTCATAATTGTATGCAACTTATGCAGTAAAAATTCTGCACAAAAGAACAATAATAATAACAAGAACAATAATGATAATTACGATTATAAAATATCTACTTTTCTTTCTATACCGCTATATCCAATTCGAAACTGCTCAAAGAGTTTTACAGCACAGATGGACACATTTATTAAAACTTATAAACATACTACAAGCATAATTCAATGAGGTACAATAAATACAATTTGGGATACTTTCTGAATGATTAATCAGAGTTCGTAATTCACGTGGTAGCCCATCCCATATTACCGGGCCACTGAAGTGAAACTTTGCTCTCCTTATTCTAGGCACTTGAAGGGCCGTTGTGTTTGAAGTTGAAAGAAGTCTGTGTGTATACTTGGTGATTGTAGCTAGGAAGAAACAAACAAGTCAGTTTTGAACATTGTTTTGTTCTTCAACCGGTAACCAACGATGAATGGTGCATTGCTACCACTGAATTGCTTGTTGCTATAATACGCAATCGCTTCAGGTATCGACACTTGCCCGAAAAATATTTGATTTGATATGATTTGATTTATTTATTTCTATTTGATTTTCTTTTTCTTTTGCATTTGTACAAATATATAACAAACAAACATTGCACATTTACACATGACAAAAGATATATTTTATGTAGAATAAAGTAAGACTGGCTGTAACTAATCGAAAACATCAAACAGGAGGGTTGACAAAGTAAGCAAAGCTTGATAGTATGACTACCCTCAAAGGATACATAATAATACAAATATGGAGGAACAAAATATTGGTAAAAGGGGAAAAAGACAGAAAAAAAAGAAGAAAAAAGAAAGATGGGATGCACATCAAGATTCACAGATGTACGTGGTAGTTGGATTTCAATTTTTTATATAAAGATTTTTTTGTTTAAGAAGATGCAAATTTGAATATTGAGTGGCCAACTTGGGATATAATAAAATAGAATGAGAAGACTCACGAGGTTCGGACAATATGAATGTGAATGTGAGATCAGCCAGCTGGTTTTAAACCTGGGCCTGCGAGTCGGAGCCTTGAAATGTTTGTATACAAGACAGTGTTTATTCAGTATCCCAAGTATAGGATGGCTCAATATGTCATTGATGTACCATTATAATTTTTATGTTAATTCGATGTATTTACATTGTGTCACACGGCCCCAATGGAAATCAGTCTTGTAACTGTTTGGGCTTTTTTAACCGTGTATAAATAAAGATATCAATTCAATTCAATTCAATTCTCAAATAAATTTGCTCTTCATCCATGGGTGTCGATCCCGGGGGGGGGGATGGGGGGGATATATCCCCCCCAATATTTCAGGTGGGGGGGATGGTCTGTACAATCATCCCCCCAAATAATTAACCATCAAAAAAAAAAAAGAGAAAATTTAATGATGAGAGCCCATCAATATACACATTTTGCTATCTCATTTTCATAATACATATATATATATATAAATAGAAAACGAAGTAAATGAGACGACCGTATATGAGACAAGAATAAATTGGATTCTCGCTCATACGGCTTCATCAGGAATTGATGAATTTATTCAATTTATTCAATCAACAGCATCATATAAATGCAGTGCGCCAAATGCAAAGCCGCAGCGTTAAAAAGCAACGAGCTTAGTAAATGTTAGGCGTGAAGCGCAAAAGTGCAAAAAAGAAGAAGAGAGTGGGATAGAGAGATAATGAGAGACAGAGAGGATACAGGCGCGTAGCCAGGGGGTGGTGGGGGTGGTCGCCCTCAAAAAACAAAAACAACGCACCCCCCCCCCCCCCCCCAAAAAAAAAAAAAAAAAAAAAAAGAGAGAGAAAGAAGAAAGGAAGAGGCAAAGGAAGAAAAGGATTTAGAGTCGAGAACGGTACAGCGAATCGTATTCCTTTCTCTAATAATTTAATGAAACGTCAAAGCTTCCGCGCTTCGGGCGAAAAGGGGAGGGGGGGAACTGAATTCAGCAAGGATTAAGAGTCGAGAATGGTACAATAAATCGTCTTCTTTCTCTTATAATTAAATGAAACGTCAAATCTTCCGCGCTTTGCGCGGGAAGGGGGGGGGAGGAACTGAATTCAGACAAGGATTAAGAGTCGAGAATGGTACAACGAATCGTCTTCTTTCTTAAATAATTTAATGAAACGTCAGAGCTTCCGCTCTACGCGCGGGAGGGGGGGGGACTGAATTCAGCAAGGATGAAGAGTCGAGAATGGTACAACGAATCGTCTTCTTTCTTTAATAATTTAATGAAACGTCAGAGCTTCCGCGCTTCGCGCGGGAGGGGGGGGACTCCCCCTCCCTGCACCCACCCCCTAGGAGGTGCTCACTACCGCCCCCCCCCTAAAATAAAATCCCGCCTTTATGCTTGAGAGGATAATAACCCATGTAGCAGGCGCATGTGGGACCCACATGGGTCCCATATTCTCTAAAATGTTATCTTTATTGAGGGTGACTTGAAAAAGTTAAAAACTTGGAAGGGAGGGGGTGGAACCTGCCACACGCCTCTACCTCTTGGTTGCTTTGATCCATTGCCGAAAATATTTTGGCACCTATCATCCCCCCCAACCGAGGATACAAATCGACACCCTTGTCTTCATCAGTGATCGTCTTTCGATTCAAAGGAGGGAAAGAGGGGCACATGGGTGCATCCCCTCGAAATGCTTAAGACCCGGAAAGTTTAAAAAAGTGTTTATAAATCTTGAGCCCTTCGCCCTACGAAGGATTTACCCATAAAACAGCATGACAACATTTTTTAAAAGGCCGGACAGGAAGGAAAGGACCTAGTTTCATTTCAAGATAACATTACAATTAAAAACCGTACAGATTTGAAAAAAGCACTACTTCCGCGTCATGTGCAAGGTAACAAAGTTCACAATATGTTTTTCACGGTCGTACATATTATATCACCATATGATTAAGACAATATTGAGTAGTCATGGAGTGTGTTATATATACAAGCTCCTCCCCCCCCCCCCCCCTCCCTTCATCCTCAAGCCTCAAGTCTGCAATTCTGCAATACATTCGTGTGACAAATTGTACACATTATACCCAAGCGGGGAGGGACTTGTCCATACTTTCTCTTTAAACGTTTGCCCTCTTTCCTCTCACCCAGTAATTCTACAAAAGTGTTTGTAAATCTTGAGCTCTTCGCCCTACAAAGGATTTACCCGTAAAACATCATGATAACATTTCTATTAAAAAAGGACAGGAAGGAAGTGCCCTAGTTTCTCTTTAAGAAAAATTGCAATTGAAAACCGTACAAATTACAAATACACACTACTTCCGCATTGTGTGCAAGGTAACAAAGTTCACAATATGTTTTCCATGGTCGTACATAATATGTTCTCATTCGATTAAGATAATATTGAGTAGTCATGGGAATGGATTATGCAATGTTATTACCACATGTTATTGTCACAAAATACATAACTATTTTGGCCGGATGGTTGATTATGAAGTAAATAATAGAAAGGATTATGTTTAGTGAGGTTTTGGAACAATGAGGTTTTGTTAATATGGTGGTGACTCAGTGTAATGGAATTTTTGGAAATGTGCAGATTGCCTTACGGCATGAATGTGATGGTATATCTAAGAGGCTAGGGCTGGGAATCCCAGGATTGTTGACTTCTTTAATCGGGAACATTCTCATTCTTATTTACCTCTTTATACAGGAACTCCACTGTGCACTGTATATATGTATTAGCATGCATTCATGTCTTCATTATTAGCAATAAAACTGATCGAGTGGTTTAAGGCGCTGGACTGGAGATGCGAAGGTCGAGGTTTCGAATCCCGACACGGCACTAATATCCTTTGGCAAGATATTAACCTGCACTTGCTACTCTCCACCCAGGTGTCAAATGGGTACCCGGTAGGATGCGGCCGTCATTGTTGGTCAAACAGTTTGTGAGCGTCAAGTAACGCCCGGCTGGAATGCTCCCCAGGGAGTGTAGATTGTGCACACAATGGCCCGATTTCACAAAGGAGGTTTGTCGACAAACCTCCTTTTGTTTCGTCAAACCCCCTTTTGTGTTTTACAAACCAGGTTTGTAAAAAAAACGCGTCAAAAACGCGTCATATGACGTACATAAACCTCGGTTTGTCGACTAACCTCCTTTGTGAATTCGGGCCAGTGTGTGCGGGCAAGCACTGAATCCAATGACCGGGGTAATAGTATATTTGTAAAGCGCTTACAGACATTTGTATTAAGCGCTATATAAAGATTAAATATTATTATTATTATTATTATTATTGTTTATGAACTGCAACTGCAAAGTGTGACATTCAAACT